>WBNM01013503.1:4021-86269 GCA_013399055.1 Ramphastos sulfuratus | reverse complement strand
GTCTTGAGTATCTCCAGAGAGGTGATGAACAAAGAAGGAAGATGGGAGGATGTCTCCATTTATGCTTGGCTATGTTTGCTAAAATGTGTGAGAAAAGCAGAAAAAGCAGGTTCTGTAATCCAGAGGTTTTAGATTGGTTTGATTTTTGGTGTGGTTTTTTTTTTTTCCAGTAAGCATGTTGGCTCTGCTTGAGTTTCCTGCACCTGGTTGTAAAACAATAGACAATACAACTCAGTCTCCATAATATAACCTTCCAAAATTTTTAAGTGTGTTATAAATAACTTACTAGTAAGCCAGAACAAGATGAACATGTTCTTTCTGTTATTTTTCCCCAGCATAGACTGGAAAAAGATTTGTGCACAGGAGTAGTTTAAGTGTTGATATCCTGTCTCTGGTTTCATGAAATTGTTGGTTTTAACAATCCTTTATCAAATTCCTTCCTTCTATCTAGAGAACTCTAGCAGATGCTTTTTTTCTTCTCTTTCCCCTTCACCTCATTCCTCTTTCAAGCTCCAGAAGCTGCATCTTGTGAAGTGTTAGGAAATCTTCCCATGTAGAGAGGTTGGGCACCTGGGGCTTCAGGTCTGGGACACGACAGGGATGGTCTGTTCCCTCTCATGGCATTGCTCCCAGCCCCAGCTGCCCCGGGCAGTGAGGGATAGGTGAAGGATCACTTTGTGCTCTCCCACAATGTTCATGACATTATGCAAACAGCCATATCAAGAATTTATTTATTGATCTTGCTTTTTTAAAGAGGAAATGTTAGGGTAAAAAAACAACCCTGACAGCACAGAGGGGAAAAAAGGCAGAAGAATTTTGGGTCCTATGAGATAAGTGTCGAACACTGCTGCTTTGCAGAGAGCACAGGAACACCAGCTGGCAAGGCATTTATTTTTGCTTCAGAATGTATTGGAGCAGTAAACAATTTAATAAACTTTCCTTTTTAGTCGTTTTCAAGCCTTTTGTAGAAGAGAGCTATAAATTGTGTGAACGGGATATGTATCATCCTGTCTCTGGTATGTGGCAGAATTTTGTTGTTTGGAGACTTCGGTGGTTTCTTTGTGGACCTAATAGTAGTGCTGATCCCTTAAATCAAAAAGACTAAATATTTTTAGGTGAGAAAGTAGAAAATGTTAACTATCTGAAGTCAAATCTTCATTCTTTGCCCTTTTGAATTTGGAGAAATCTACTGCTTTCAGACTGAGAATATATCTCTTGTCTTTTGGGAAATGTATCTTGGGCAGTGTCTTTTAGGGCTTCCCAGTACAAGAGAGATCTGGAACTACTGGAGAGGGTCCAGCAAAGGACTATGAAGACGGTGAAGGGCTGGAGCAGCTTTCCTGTGAGGAAAGGCTGAGAGCTGGGGCTGCTCAGCCCAGGAACGTCTATAAATACCTGAGGTGAGGGTGCAAAGAGAAGCAGAGCCAGGCTCTTTCCAGTGGTGCCCATTGACAGGATCAGAGGCAATGGGGACAACCTGAAAGACAGGAGGTTCTCTCTCAATGTTAGGAAACAGCGTTTAACTGTGAGGGTGGCTGAGCACTGTCACAGGTTGCCCAGGGAGTCTGTGAACTCTCCATCCTGGCATATATTCAGAAACTACCTGAAAATGGACATGGAGAACTGGCCTTGGGTAGCCCTGCTTGAGCAGCAGGGTTTCCAACCCTTTCCTTTCCAACTTCAGGCATGAAAATATACCGTATCTTTAAAGAAGCTTTTGTATACTGGTTTTCCTCCCTCCTTTTTCATCTTCCTGTGCTGGAGATTTGCCTTATTTGAAGCAGCACATTGCAAGCCAATCTAAACCTTTAGTCTAGACAGATAAAACTGTTATTTGCAGCATATCTCTCTTGCAATCATGGCAATTCCACAGGTGCACAGAGCAAGTTGGTACTGGATTTATTTTGCTTTCCCCCTGAGCTTGTGCCTGGTTTCCCTCTGCAGACTGTCACTGAAGGCTGAAGGGAGTGAATCATTGTGTTTATTAAACACAAAATCAGGTGCCCGGAGAAGGGCAGCGAAGCTAGTGAAGGATCTGGGGAACAGGTCTTATGAGGAGCGGCTGAGGGAACTGGGCTTGCTAAGTCTGGAGAAGAGGAGGCTCAGGGCAAACCTTATCACTGTTTACAACTACTTGAAGATTGTAGTGAGACAAGGGTTGGTCTCTTCTACCAAGTAGCAAGTGACAAGGTGAGAGGAAATTGTCTCAAGCTACACAGGGCAGATTTAAATTGGAGGTTAGAAGAAGCTTCTTCACTGAAGGGCTTCTCAAACACTGCAATAGGCTCCCTGGGTTGAATCCCCATCCCTGGAGGTGCTTAAAAGACACAGAGATATGGTGCTGAGGGACATGGTTTAGCATCAGACTTGGTAGAGTTAGATAATGGTTGGACTCAATGATTTTAAAGGTCTTTCCTAACCAAAGCAATTCTACTGTCCTGTGATTCTAAGATATGCCCATGTGGATGCAGTCATGATTGCTGAGATACTCCAACCAACTTTTTGACTATCAGGAGCATGATTGCATTAGTCTGAGAAAATGTCATGCTGATGTGGATAAGTCCATTGCTCACATATGTTAGGACACTGTCCTGTGTAAGGCAGCCCTAAAGGTGCTGCTCTGAAGCTTGGCTATCTGCCCTCATTTTATTTCACCACAGAGTTCAGTCCCCCAGGGTGTATTATAGGACATATTTAAACATTTTTGCTGCTCCTAAACTGAAATAACAAAACAACTACAATGTTTGTCCTAATAAACCGCATCATGATTGGCCCTGAGGATGCTTTTCCTTAGAACAAACCTGAGTTCTGTTATTTAAGGGGCGTGTGGAAATGTTTTAATAGAAATTGGAAGGTGTTTTCATTTTGTTCCAGCAGAGTTCTTAATTTTGCTGGCAAAAAATAGGAGCAATTTTTCATCTGTCAGTAATGCTTCTCTCCATTCTGCCTGAATCTCAAGTAATGGCCTTCTGCATCATCTGGTTTACTCCTCTTGCTTAAGAAATGTTACAAATTCAATAGCAGGTTAGACAGACACATCTGTTTATAAACCTGGGAGGCTTTTGGGTTACCAGTTTTCCAGACAGTTTATAAATAGCAGAATTTTAGATTGGGGTAGAGGGGGTGAATGAGGAAGCTTCAGAGGGAGAGAGCATGAAGCAGCAGTGACCCAGAGCAGCATTCATGCATGAAATTAGATATTGTAGAGTGGACGTTCTTATTTTGGCTAATGTCGCCTCAGGCAGAAAATTCTCTTGCTGCATCCTTGAAAGATTTTCTTTTTTCCCCTCCTTTTCTTTTTAACCTTGTGCATTAATTATCACTTTGCAATTTCAAAACAGTAAATTGGTCATTTTGCAGAGAGGAAAGTGCACATTCATGTACTTCAGAAACAGCCACTCAATGAATGTTTTTTCCACCAGCATCACCATACCCAGCACTGTTCCCTGCAGTCTGGCTGCATTTTTCTCAGGAATTTGTGCACCTCCTAAATGTTGTCTTAATGTTCAAGGACAGGATTGTGTATTTTGGGGGTTGTTGAATTTTTTTCTGTTCTTCTTTGCTTCATTTCTCATTTGTCAACAGCTTTGCTTTTTTTAGTGGAAGTATAGGGAGATTCATCAGGGCGTGCAGATGTTCAGTGAAAATTAATGGGAGCAAAAAGTCCATTTTAACTGCCAGCTAAAGCCATACTTAGAAATTTGCCACTCTTAGAAATACTCTACTTTTGTATAACAGCAAGTAGGTCTGGAGCCCTCAGTACAGGAAAGACATGGACCTGGTGGAGTGGATGCAGAGGAGGGCCATGGAAATGAAGAGGGGCTTGGAGCACCCCTGCTACGAGGACAGGCTGAGGGAGCTGGGGGTGTTCAGTCTGAAGAGCGAGCTCTGAGGAGACCTAATAGCAGCCTGCCAGTACCTGAAGGAGAGCTACAAGAAGGATGGAGAGAGACTGTTTACAAAGGCCTGCAGTGATAGGATGAGGGGCAATGGCTTCAAACTAGAGAAGGGCAGATTTAGATTGGATGTTAGGAATGAAGGTGGTGAAACACTGGAACAGGTTGCCCAGGGAGGTGGTGGAGGCCCCATCCCTGGAGATATTCAAGATGAGCCCTGACAGAGCTCTGGCCAACCTGATCTAGTTGATGATGCTCCTGCTGAGGGTTGGGTGGGGTTGGACTAGATAACCTTTGGAGGTCTCTTCCAGCCCAGAACATTCTATGATTCTAAAAAGCATCTTGGTAACAAAACATCTGTAAGAGGGCATTAAAATCAATCAATATCTATGTTATTGCTAGGTATCAGTAGGTTAGTTGAGTGTTAGAGCACTGAACTATAGAAGAGCTTGGAGTGATATGATGAGGAGCAATGGTTCGAAACTGGAGCAGGGCAGATTTAGGTTGGACATCAGGAGGGAGTTCTTTACAACGGGAGTGGTGAAATACTGGAACAGGTTGCCCAGGGATGTGGTTGGGGCTCTGTCCCTGGAGACATTCAAGATCAGACTCAGTGTGGCCCTGGTCAGCCTGATCTAGTTGGAGGTGTCCCTGCTCACTGCAGAAGGGTTGGACAAGATGACTTTTGGGGATCTGTTCCAACCTGGTGCAATCTGTGAAGCTGTAATTTGAAAGGAAAGAAGGGAAACTGAATTCAGGTTGGTCCCTGGAAGCAGGCAGTAAAAGAGATGAGTCAATCCTATACCTAATCTTGTTTTTAAGTTTCAGGGGATAAAACTCCTTAGCTTTACGTTNCTGTCAGTAATGCTTCTCTCCATTCTGCCTGAATCTCAAGTAATGGCCTTCTGCATCATCTGGTTTACTCCTCTTGCTTAAGAAATGTTACAAATTCAATAGCAGGTTAGACAGACACATCTGTTTATAAACCTGGGAGGCTTTTGGGTTACCAGTTTTCCAGACAGTTTATAAATAGCAGAATTTTAGATTGGGGTAGAGGGGGTGAATGAGGAAGCTTCAGAGGGAGAGAGCATGAAGCAGCAGTGACCCAGAGCAGCATTCATGCATGAAATTAGATATTGTAGAGTGGACGTTCTTATTTTGGCTAATGTCGCCTCAGGCAGAAAATTCTCTTGCTGCATCCTTGAAAGATTTTCTTTTTTCCCCTCCTTTTCTTTTTAACCTTGTGCATTAATTATCACTTTGCAATTTCAAAACAGTAAATTGGTCATTTTGCAGAGAGGAAAGTGCACATTCATGTACTTCAGAAACAGCCACTCAATGAATGTTTTTTCCACCAGCATCACCATACCCAGCACTGTTCCCTGCAGTCTGGCTGCATTTTTCTCAGGAATTTGTGCACCTCCTAAATGTTGTCTTAATGTTCAAGGACAGGATTGTGTATTTTGGGGGTTGTTGAATTTTTTTCTGTTCTTCTTTGCTTCATTTCTCATTTGTCAACAGCTTTGCTTTTTTTAGTGGAAGTATAGGGAGATTCATCAGGGCGTGCAGATGTTCAGTGAAAATTAATGGGAGCAAAAAGTCCATTTTAACTGCCAGCTAAAGCCATACTTAGAAATTTGCCACTCTTAGAAATACTCTACTTTTGTATAACAGCAAGTAGGTCTGGAGCCCTCAGTACAGGAAAGACATGGACCTGGTGGAGTGGATGCAGAGGAGGGCCATGGAAATGAAGAGGGGCTTGGAGCACCCCTGCTACGAGGACAGGCTGAGGGAGCTGGGGGTGTTCAGTCTGAAGAGCGAGCTCTGAGGAGACCTAATAGCAGCCTGCCAGTACCTGAAGGAGAGCTACAAGAAGGATGGAGAGAGACTGTTTACAAAGGCCTGCAGTGATAGGATGAGGGGCAATGGCTTCAAACTAGAGAAGGGCAGATTTAGATTGGATGTTAGGAATGAAGGTGGTGAAACACTGGAACAGGTTGCCCAGGGAGGTGGTGGAGGCCCCATCCCTGGAGATATTCAAGATGAGCCCTGACAGAGCTCTGGCCAACCTGATCTAGTTGATGATGCTCCTGCTGAGTGTTGGGTGGGGTTGGACTAGATAACCTTTGGAGGTCTCTTCCAGCCCAGAACATTCTATGATTCTAAAAAGCATCTTGGTAACAAAACATCTGTAAGAGGGCATTAAAATCAATCAATATCTATGTTATTGCTAGGTATCAGTAGGTTAGTTGAGTGTTAGAGCACTGAACTATAGAAGAGCTTGGAGTGATATGATGAGGAGCAATGGTTCGAAACTGGAGCAGGGCAGATTTAGGTTGGACATCAGGAGGGAGTTCTTTACAACGGGAGTGGTGAAATACTGGAACAGGTTGCCCAGGGATGTGGTTGGGGCTCTGTCCCTGGAGACATTCAAGATCAGACTCAGTGTGGCCCTGGTCAGCCTGATCTAGTTGGAGGTGTCCCTGCTCACTGCAGAAGGGTTGGACAAGATGACTTTTGGGGATCTGTTCCAACCTGGTGCAATCTGTGAAGCTGTAATTTGAAAGGAAAGAAGGGAAACTGAATTCAGGTTGGTCCCTGGAAGCAGGCAGTAAAAGAGATGAGTCAATCCTATACCTAATCTTGTTTTTAAGTTTCAGGGGATAAAACTCCTTAGCTTTACGTTGGCACAGTAGTGCTAGTGTTGTCAGTCCCTCTAAACAGTCCCTCAGCACAAACCCAGCTGATTTGCTCTTTGAAGCACCTGGGGTTTGTGTTGCTCTTTGTAGTACTTGGATCTTGTAACTGCCTACACTTGCATCCTTTGGTCGTGGCTAAGCGTTGGCAAGTGGTGTTCTCAACTGTCTCACTAAGATGCTATAAAATAGATATTAATTTCTGATATCATAAAATGGGGGTTATTTCCTGCCTAAAGTGATCTCTGCTCGCTGTGTTTCACTATATTGCAACAAAATACCCAAAAGGACATTGTGGAGAGGTTGGTGCTGGTCTCTTCACTTAGGTAAATAGTGATGGAACAAGAGGGAATGGCCTCAAGAATGTGACTGGGTAGGTTTAGGCTGGACATTAGGCAAAATGTTTTCCCAGCAAGAGTGGTCAGGCATTGGAATGGGCTGCCCAGGGAGGTGGGAGGGGCACCAACCCTGGATGGTTTTAAAAGTCATTTGGATATGGTGCTTGGGCATATGGTTTAGGGTGAACCTTTCAGAACAGGGTCAATGGTTGGACTTGGTGATCCTGAGGGTCTTTTCCAACCTGAATGTGTCTGTGATTCTGTGAAAATGCTTAACTTGAATTCCAGACAAGCACGCAGCACTTAATTGCAGTCTCTTGTTCTTCCTTTAGAGTTCCATATTCTGGGCCCTTTTAAAAATCCATTTTAAATAAAGATAGTCACTGTGCAAATTACTGAAATACAAAAGTGGATCTTGTAGCTCTCAGTGATTTAGGCCAGCAGAAAAATAATTAGTGCTGCTTAGAAGTGCTGACAATTTCCATTTGTCTGAAATAAAGGCTTCATAATTTATTATTTTTTTCTTGGCAGAAAGCTCCTACAGATTTCAGACCTCTTTTGGACAACTCTTACTACTTTTAAACTGAACTTCTGAAATAATTTTCACTTTGATTTTCACTTTTTTTGGTTCAAATATGAATATTTTCTTCAGAAAAATGGTCTTTACCCAAAACTAGCTCCAAGGAGGTTACTAATTACAATATGTAGGAAGATACCAAGTACAGCATGGAGAAATGTCTACTATCAGTGTGTACATGGATCCCAGCTAGAGGAGGGGAGATTTAGATTAGACATCAGGAGGAAGTTCTTCACTGTAAGGGTGGTGAGACACTGGAATGGGTTGCCCAGGGAGGTGATGGAAGCCTTATCCATCCCTGGAGGTTTTTAAGGGGAGGCTGGATGTGGCTCTGGGCTACCTGATACGGCAGAAAGTGTCCCTGCCCGTGGCAGGGGGGTTGGAACTAGATGATCCTTGGAGTCCTTTCCAACCCTGACAGTTGTATAATCTTATTCCCTTCAGGTAGATCTGGTCACAGTGAAAGCCTTGGCAGCTCTTGTCATTGTTCTAGGAAGAAAATTTCTGATGTCACCAGGTAGACAAGAACAAAGAAGCCTGCAAGAGGGGCAAAAATAGAGGAAATATGAGAAGTTAGACTTGACAATCTCAATTTCTTAGATTTTGGTGTCTTTTTGCACCACCAAACCTATCCAGTTATTGTTGAGTTCGTGAGCAGACACCTCCTGAGGGATGGATTTTGGTGTGATGCTCCTCCTGCATTATAAACACTGACATCACACCAATCTGTGCAAATCACTGCTCCATCAATCTGAGCATCTGTGGTTGATCAAACAAAACATGTAGGTGTGAAGGTGTTTGCATCTCAGATGCCCTGCTGAATCTGGCAGAGGCTGAAGGGAGAGTGTAAAGGCATGGAGAGAGATCTGTCGCTGCTGTGCCTGCGTGGCACTTTGGAGATCTGATTGTGATGGGCACAGAGATACCTGTGTGGGCTGAGTCCTTGGTAGAAGTGGAGATTGGAGAATCCAGGCTTCAGCACAGCTGCTTCAGAACATGACTCCAGCTCAAGCTCAAACCTGTTTCTGCGGCTGCTCAGATCTGTGGTGTCACAGCTTACTGGAATTGGATGGAGTATTCTGTGGTCATACCTGTCATAGAATGATAGAAGGGTTTGGATTGGAAGGGATCTTTAAAGACCTTCTATTTTAACCCCCATGCCATGAGCAGGGACATCTTCCACTAGATCACGCTGATCAGAGCCCCATCCAACCTGACCTGAATTTCAGGCTAGAGTGTTGGGTGGAGAGGAACCTAATGAAGTTCAACAAAGGTCCGGAACCTGGGAGGAGTAACCCCCTGCACCAATGCAGGTTACTGAGTGACCTGCTGGAAAGCAGCTCCGTGGAGAAGCAGCTGGGAGTGCTGGTGGACAAATCCACCGTGAACCAGCAATGTGCCTTCATGGCCAAGAATGTCAGTGGTATTCTGGGGTGCATTAAGAAGAGTGTTCACCAGGTCAAGGGAGGCACTAGTGAGGCTACATCCGGAGTCCAGTTCTGGGCTCCTTAGTTCAAGAAAGACATGAAACTTCTGGAAGGGCCCAGCAGGGACTACAAAGATGATCAGGGGGAACTGAAACAATTTTCTGATGAGGAAAGGCTGAGAGATCTGGGACTGTTTATCCTGGAGAAGAGATGACTGAGAGAGGACCTTCTCAGTGGTTATCAGTATCTAAAGGGCGGTTGTCAAGAGGGTAGAGACAGACTCTTTTCAGCGGTGGCCAGTGACAGGACAGGGCACAAACTGGAATACAGGAGGTTCCATCTGGAGGAAAACCTTGCTGTAAGGGCATTGTGGCTCTGGAGCAGGCTAGCTAAAGAGGTTATGGTGTCTCCTTTGGAGAGATTCCAAATCCACCTGGACATTGTGAGCCTGGGCAATCTGCTGTGGGTGACCCTGCTTTAACATTGAGGGTTGGACTAGATGATCTCCAGAAGTACTTTCCAACTCCTACCGTTNCTACAAAGATGATCAGGGGGAACTGAAACAATTTTCTGATGAGGAAAGGCTGAGAGATCTGGGACTGTTTATCCTGGAGAAGAGATGACTGAGAGAGGACCTTCTCAGTGGTTATCAGTATCTAAAGGGCGGTTGTCAAGAGGGTAGAGACAGACTCTTTTCAGCGGTGGCCAGTGACAGGACAGGGCACAAACTGGAATACAGGAGGTTCCATCTGGAGGAAAACCTTGCTGTAAGGGCATTGTGGCTCTGGAGCAGGCTAGCTAAAGAGGTTATGGTGTCTCCTTTGGAGAGATTCCAAATCCACCTGGACATTGTGAGCCTGGGCAATCTGCTGTGGGTGACCCTGCTTTAACATTGAGGGTTGGACTAGATGATCTCCAGAAGTACTTTCCAACTCCTACCGTTCTGTGATTGTGTGATTCTGTGACCATGGATAAGGGAGGTAATGAATAATAGATTAAATACTTTGTGTTGGGTGAGGAGACTATGGAGAGAGGTGGTTTTACCAAGAACTGATCAGACACCTTATAGCTGTAGCTTGGCTGTTGGTCGCTGCTCTGATAACACTGTGTGATGATTTGGGAGTTACCTGCCCCCCCACTCTATGAAAATCACCCAGACTAGACTCAGCCAGCTGGAAGTTAAGGAATGAAGCTTTATATTCACAACTTAGCACAATATACAAGCAGATATTTACAATATATTATAATATTTACAGCTATATATAGAAATATACAAGTTAAAAGTAATACTGAAACACAATACCCCTCCTAGAAATCAGAGTCCCCAGGAGGGGCTCCCAACCACCCTTCCACCTTCTTTCCACCCCTCTGCCTTATCCCAGGGTCTGCCTTATGTGCAAGGTGAGTTTGGAGGATTGACAAGAGGGGGTTAGAAGCAGAATGACTAGTTGGGTTACACAGCTGCAAAAGCCCTGGAAGAAAACACACCAAACTCAAACAGAAAGAGAGAGACTCTCTCTTATCTGTGTTTGTGTCCTTGTTTTTATATATCTCAGCAAGCCTGTGAGTGAAATAGACATCACCATTATTTTTCTTTTCATAGCCTATAATCTAATTTTTCTCATTAAAATATTCCAATTAGCCTCAAACCAGCACACAGTGCTCAGACAAGGATGAGGAGAACCAAACTGATCTGTCTCAGTTAATATGCTTGTGAGTTAAGTTGGTAGCATCAACAGATGAGCTACAGAGAACCCCTGGGTCATAACTTGGGAGCTACTCTGCATCCACTCTGCACTGTCAGAAGCTCACAGGACAGCAGCTCCTGTGTGGACAGTGATGATCATCTGGGTTACTGACTTGCTGCCCACCCGCCTGCCTCTTCATGGCAGCACTCCTCTCTGTGCTGTGAGAAACCACTGAGGAATAAATCACAGTAGTCCCTCAACTCTGCAGCGAAGAAATGTTCCTTAAATTAAACGCACAGCTTAATGAAACTGAAAAAACCCCAGTTATTTAAAGAGACACTGCCCCGTGAATCTGCACATTGCCCAGCGATGAGTCACAGAGATCTTAAGGTAGTACATCCTCAGCTGTGGAGAGAGGTGAGCTTGCTCCAGCAGCAGGATATTTAATTGAGGTTCACAGGTTTTGAGTTTGCTAGGCTGAGGAAGTGTTTAAGAGTGAAGAATGAGCTACTTTCGGTCCAGCGAGGGAAGCTGGCATTGTGCTGTGGGACTGGCAGACAGAGATCTGGTGATCCCAGGAATGGTGATGTTCACCTGTGTGTGCTGTGTCACTCTCTGATCCTTTGGTACCTGAATGAGAAATGTGTTTCCAAAACTAAAAGTGTGTTTGAGCTACAGTTCCCATGAAAATAGAAGCACTTTTTTTTCCTGTGAGAACAAGTAAATATAACTCAGTTATGTGATTCCATGCGGAGCTGCAGCCCTGTTTCTAAACTTACAATGGCAGTGTGAAATTCCAGTGTGGAAATCACATCGTGCAAGAAGTGCAAGTAATGCACTTACTGTGCAAGAGCTGAGGTAAAGTCACTTAAAATGAGATACTGGCTTTGACCTCTGGGCTTTGGGCAAGAATCGTAGAATGGCTTAAGTTGGAAGAGACCTCAGAGATCATCTACTCTGACCTCCACATGGGAGAGGACACCTCTCAACTAGACTCAGCTGCTCAAGGCCTCACCCAGTCTGGTTTGAACACTCTCAGGGAGGAGGCACCCACAACCTCCCTGGGCAACCTATTCCAGAGTCACACCACCTTTGTGCTGAAGAGCTTTTTACTAAAATCCAGTCTAAATCTACTCTCCCTCAGCTTGAAACCATTCCCCCTTGTCGTGTCCCTAGAGACCCTTATAAAAACTCCCTCTCCAGCCTTCTCATAGGATCCCTTCTGATACTGGAAGGCAGCTCTAAGGTCCCCCCAGAATCTTCTCTTTTCTAGCCTGAACAACCCCAGCTCCCTCAGCCTCATAGCAGAGGTGTTCCTTGGATATGCCTTGCTGTCCTCTTGCCTTTCTGTGGGTGATGATCTTGACATTCCTCATGTGAAAGCATTGCTAAGATTCTGAGTTTGATCCTGGCCCATGCCATTTACTTGTTTCCTACTGGAAAGCCTGTCTGCTAACATCATGGCATTTCATGAGGATGTCAACCCTTGAGTTTGAGGAGTGCCTTCCTGAAAAATGCTTAGGAGCTGCAAGTGCTCAGAAACTAGGAGGAAATAAAATATTGAAGTCCATTATTTAGTGAAAGAAATGCCTGTTTTTATGCCAAATGTGCAATTTTATGGCACCTGACTCAATATTTTTGAGAACTTGGTGTTGGCAGTCCTGTGATGAATAGAACATATGGACACTGCTACCACAAGCTTGGCCAGCAATAGCATCTCAGCAGCAAATACCTTTTCTGTGTTTGCTCTTCAGGTCAGGTTGAAGTATTGACTTCTTTGCTGGAACAGTAAGAGTGCCAGCTGGGCTGGTGGCTCTGTGGTGTGGACACTTGTACAATACACAGAGAGGTGAGATCTCATGCAGGCTGTTCACAAGCTATCCACTCAAAACAATTTTAGCACTGCTCAAACCAATGCTGCTACAGGATATATTCAGCTTTTCACCTCTTGCTTTTAATCCTTATGAGCATTCAGGTCTTGGTGGTTTAACACTTTTTTTTTTTTTTTTTTCAGCTCTATGGCCAGACATTTTGTTTTGCTAAATGCAGAATAATAAAGATCCAGACATCATTTATTTAATTTCAGTTTTATTGTTCCTTAAATATGTTTCTCCACAGTTCCTTGTGGTAGCAGGTACTGACTGTGCCCTAGCCACTGGGCATCTGCAAAGCTGGCAGGGAGAATAAATTGGAAAGCTTCAAGAAGGGCAGATTTAGGCTGCAAATTAGGAAGAAATTCCTAGCAGTGAGGGTAGTGAGACACTGGAACAGGTTGCACAGGGAGGCTGTGAATGTCCCTGGAGGCTGAATGAGGCCTCGAGCAACCTGGTCTAGTGGAAGGTGTCCCTCCCCATAGCAAGGTGGTTGGAACTGGGTTATCCTCACCCAAACCATTCTATGAGTCTATGACTGAGCCAGTGTCTCCATAGTTGAGCAGTTTACACTCATTGGTCACTTGTACTCCTCTTTCCTTAATTTCCTTGTTCTCATGAGACTGCTGAGGATATCACTTAATCTACAATGAAGAGATTAGAAGGACCCAGAAGCACAGATATTATGAGTGCTGGGAATTTGGGGTGGTGGATGGAATTTCCACGTTAGCAGTCTTCACAACCATGTGTACGTCTTGCACGTGTGTAGTAGTGAACAACAGCCTTTCGTGTCATCATCTTGTGCTGCGTTATTCACCCATTACTTAACAGCTCTTTCACACAGAGGTGGTGGCTTTTTATCCTCCTCTTCCTTTTATAGCAAGCTCTGCCTTGATTTGCAAAAATGACATGAGTGAGAATGTCATAGTGTTCCTTTCTGCTGCCTCTCCCAACGCCTCTCCTGACTCTTACTGACAGATATATAGTGTAAGCCCTGCTTCTTCATTTAGTGTGGATCATGTTGGCAGTGACATCAAAGAGGGGGAATCTTGGGAGATGCCAAACAGTTTTTATCTGGCTTCTTACAAAAGCCAAGGGTGGTTTTTATTATGTACACATGAGAATAAAATACTCTTCGTTCCTCCTTTCAGCAGCTCCTTCAGTCCTCTTGTGTCACTGCAGGAAATTCTTGTGTTAATAGGGTTACCATGGACCATGTTTGTGAATATCTTTTAACATGCATTTTATTAAACATTATTATTCTCCTTTTTTTTTCCCCTTAGTTGAGAAAAAACCTTCATCATCCCATCCTAGTTCCTCTGCCAAAAAACCTTTATAGTGGTTCCCACTAGTGACAGCCAACTTGATCAATCACAGACTGCCCTGCTGCTGAACTCCACTAATAAGCCATTTATAACTACAGCATCCTTCTTTCTCCCCCTCTTTTAAAAGTTTCTTTTTATTTTATGGCTGATCTCAAACGGTGTTTTCTTTGCTGTGCACAGACTCCAGAGGATAATTTTCAGAAACCTGTTTGGCTTTGAGTTTTTGCTTAGCATTTGGAAATATGTGAAAGCATGCAAAAGAACGTCTTCTGTTTGTTTGTAGACAGGCTGGCTGGTGTCAAGCCACTGAATCAAGATGGGCAAGTATTGATCAAGCAATAGCCAAACAGAAGTAGAAAATGTGCCCAGATGTTTTCAGCTAGAAGATCAACTTCATTACCTTTTGTTCCTTCTTATTTTCTACCAGAAAGCAAGCTTTCAGTGGTGATGACTACTGCCTGTGTTGTTTTCCTTTGGTGTTTACCTGTGTTTGTAGCGCAAAGGAAAACAGATCTTGGTACAAGAACTCCTGCCAGTTCCTGACATCTAATGGAAACACTTCTGACCCCATTTTGCCTTAAGAATTATTAAAATTCCAGATTTTCTCAGAACTCCAGTAAAAGGTGCAGTTGTAGCTTGTCTAGTAAAGGTATTATCGTGACCCCAACCAAACCCATATGTTGCTTTCAGTGCATTCTTGTGTTAAGAGTTCAGCATGTCATTGATTTAGACTATGTTATTTCCCAGAGAACAAAATACCATTTGTTATTGCCAGGAAGCCTTAAAAAACATGTGATGTATAGAAGGTGTTTTATATAAAACAGTTTATATGTAGCCTGCTTACGTGTAGTTTCCTTGTCCTTTATTACCTCTCTCTCTCTCCCTTTTTACCCCTTTCTCTGTATTTATTTTCTGGGCTGATACAGAATCTGTTTTCTGTTTGTAGAACTAACTGAGGAATATTGATTCTTGTCTATGTTGGCATGACAGATCAAGCCCTTGGAAATAGCACTGAAGTAAGAAATTAAATCCAAAGCAGTTGGATTTTTACTCTCTTCATCCTCCACTGAATACTTTAAAAGCCCAGACTTTTTATGTAAGCAGCTGAAGGGAGGCAGCGTCACTGTCGAGTGCATTGTTGTTCCCCTGGAGCTTCCAGATGGTGAGGAAAGTCCTGAGAAAAATGTAGGACCAGCATGTTCCATCAAAGTCAAGCTTGTGTCTAGACAGGGAAGCTTATGTAAGGCAGCAGGAGAGGAAGGGTGCCTTGTGTAACTGCTGTCCCTAGCAAACAAGCACTCAGGGCTTCTTGTGATTTGCCCCATGGAGGCTGACAGCAAAATGCACTTTTGTGCTTTTTTACTTAGGTGGCTCTGACTTGCACCTCTTACTGTGGTGGGTTTTCAAACACATGCTTGTCTCCCAGTCATTATTTTACTGAAGGCTTTACTCTTCCCACTTAAGCCAAACCACTTTTCCTAGCAACCCATATACACCTGCTTAGCTAATTTAAAACAGATATAGGGTGCTGTTGATTTTAAATGGCCTTGAGAGGTTGTTGATGGCATTTGGCAAACAATGCAGACAAGAAGCAAATCACCAGAGGCAGCACAGGGTCTCGTTCATAAATGCTGTAGTAAGGTAGCTTTCTAGTTTGAAAAAGTGTGATAGTGTAGCTTTAAGCTATTGGTATTCTCTTAAATGTACTTCAGCTGCTGTTCCTTTGTACCTTATGGGGACCTCTGGCACCCCTTCAGCACTCAGCTTGCCCTACGTCTATGCTTTATTTTGATCTTCTTCTGGCTCTATGCAAATCTCCACCAGTCAATGCTTGCTGTTTTACTCACTCTCTGCTAGCAGTTTTCTCTTGATTTTGGAACTCTTGCCTTATATGGTCGCTCTGTGTGTTTATTTTTGCTAGAAAAATGTGAAGAACAAAAAAGAAATGTTTTTCCCTTTTGATTTGGACACATCCTCTTCAACCCTCCAGGTTCTGTCTTAACTGGATTCCTCAGGTGTTCCCTTTAGCTTTGCTCCTATGTGTACATAGAACTTAATACAGTTTGTTGGTGTTTTGTCTTCAGGCAGGTTAATCTGCTTGGGGATAGGACTGAGAGTCAAGAACCTCACTCCTTCTGTTCACCAAGGCTTGTATCACCTTGCAGTGAGGACACAAGCTATGTAACTCAAGGGTTGATGGTCCTTCAAAGCTTTCTCACAGTTTTGGCTCCTTACCTTGAATATCCAGAAGCACAGACAGGCTTTTTCTGCAGCTGATTGCAGGGGCATCTTTGGGAAGCTCAGCTCTCAGAGCTGCAAGGAGTGCTAGGACGTGTAAAGTTAGAGAGAGAGTAATTACTGGGGACTGGCTTTTCAGTGGTGGTGTCTGCACCTGGGAGAGAGTCATTCAGTAATGTTTGGATCTGGTTTCCGTCCCTGAGTAAGTCTGAGTGATGGTCTGCCCTTACATAATCTGGCTTCTTTTTTTTTTTTTCTCTTTTTGAATGAGGCTTTAGTCCCTCCGTTATTTCCCCCTGCTAGAGTATGCTGTGCAGTTAATCCCTCAGTAACCTCCATTTCACTAACTATTTTATAGAGTGCTGTGGCCTTCCTGACACTGAGCTTTTTTTCCTAGACAGGGTATATATATTTAGTTCCACTGCATTTTCTTACAAACTCAAGGAAAACAGAAGAAACATTCCTTTATGAAGCTCGGAAGGGGGGGAAAAAAAAGTAAAAATTAGTGCTTTTTCCTTGTGAGGAGAAGTGAGGTTTTGTACCATGGCTCAGTTTCATGAAATGATTTTTTTTTTTAAACTCCACTCTGAGAGCAGAAGCCTGGCTAAATTACTGTGGTGCTTTCAGCTAAAGCAATTAATGCCGCGGTGCTCAATACCCCGCTCTCAAGTAATGTTCTCACCATGCTCCTGAAGAATTACCTCTTAAAAGTAAATAATGAAGTTTAAATAGTTTCTATCTTGGTCTGTCTCCTTTTCTCCTTTGTTTTTTTTTTCCTTGTTTTTTTTTTTCCTCCTTCTTCTCTTTATTACTGAAATAGTTCACAATTTTTGAAACTTCACTTAAAATCAAGTTGCAGACATGTTTAAAAATTAAAAATACTGTATTGGTTAGAAGAGGGCAATAATAGTGCCAAGATGACTCTGGGTTGTGCTATGGTGTTGAGATATTTACTGCCCTTGTGATTGGATCAACTGCAGAAAGACAATTGCTGCTTTTTCATAGGAGTGTGCAAGTTGCTTTACCTATAAGGCGCAGTAAGTACTCAAGAGCATCTGTGTAGAGCAGAGCTGCTCCCTTTGTCACTTCAGATAGGGAAATTATGGTTGTGATACCTGCCCAACAACCCAAATGTTTCCTTCTTGCAGGGGAGTCAAAGAACAAATTTACTGTGAAGAGTCATGCGACAGTTTCCTGCTCCAGCAACACCCTCCTCTTTGGGAGGACTGGGTGACTGTGCCAGCTGTGGGGAAGGGAAGGAGTGGTGAGGACTTGGTGCATTGTCTCACATCAAACTGATGTGTATGCAGGGTCTGGTGTGTATCTACTGAGTCAGATCAGTGACACAGTTAGCAGTGTAGTTTGGAGAGGGGCCGGGGGTTACTAGGAATAGCCTGGTCTTAAGCAGAGAGGAATCTAAGGAACACACTACCTCATGTACTTTTTTATTTCAGTGGGTTTGCTTTTTGAGTGGTACTCTTGTTCCTTTGATCACGTCCTTGAGCACCTTCCCCTTGTGCACGCCTTCCTGCCCCACTGCCTTCCAAATAGTTCCTGTGACAGCAGATACCCAGACTGAAAATGCTTGCCATAACTTGTAAGTCAAAGTACTTTCAATCCCAGAATAGAGGAGACTGCATGCAGACTTCATGACACAGTGTTCATAACATAAACAAGCTGGCAATTATGTCATAGCAACAAGCACTGTGCTTACATGAAAGTTTGATTCAGGTCTCCAAGAGTGGAAGACCTTTGCATCCAAAATATCACAGCGACCTACTTCTCTGAAAGAGTGCCCTAGATAATTTCAGCAATGAGATAGGACACCAATATAGTAGGCCACATGGTGCCTTTGGCTGGTGTAGGGTGAACAGTGGGATATTCTGGGGGCCATGCAAATGTCTGTCCACTGACTTAGGTGAAGTCAGCTCATTATTAGTTGTTGTGAGGTGTGACGTTTGTTTTCCAAACGTTGTGAAGGCAACAAACTCAAAGCAGCAGTTGTTTGAAAGAGACATTTGATAATAGTATGGTCATGATCCTAAAAAGTGGTGACCTTTTTTTTTTTTCTTTTTTGGACCTGTACTGTCAATTGCCGCTGAGAACCCCAGAGGCTACGTCCAGGATTATTTAGACAGCTCAGAACCTGCCTCTCAATAATTCATAGAGAGTGATATTCATGGATTCATGGAATGGTTTGGGATGGAAGGGACCTTAAAGATCATCTAGTTCCAACCCCCCTGCCACAGCAGGGACACCTTCTGCTAGAGCAGGTTGCTGAAGGCCTCATCCAACCTGACTTTAAACACCTCCAGGGACGGGGCATCCACGACCTCCCTGGGCAACCAGTTCCAGTGTCTCACCACCCTCACTGTAAAGAATTTCTTTCTAATCTTCAGTCTAAATCTGCCCTCCCCCATCTTCACTGCTTTTCTTCTTGTATCACTACAAGCCCTGTAAACTATCCATTCCTGGCTTTCTTATAGGCCTCCTTGGGGTACTGGAAGGCCTCTCCTGGGTTTCCCAGAAGCAGTTAGACACGTTAAACTTACCTCATCCTGCACTGAGGGTTATTTATTTTTGTAATGTTGTTTCTCTGGATTAACTGTGGAAGGTGTTGGATGTGTGCTAGACATCTGTTGCTGGTGCTGTGTTGGGGCATCACAAACAGTAGAAGAATCTGTATCAGTGGTGTCCATGTCAGGGACAAATAACATTTGCCATGAATAATGTGGTCTTCAATCACAGCTTCTTTTGGATTGTCCAGAAGTATAAGCTCTATAGCCAGACCTCTGAAGGAACAGACCTTACAGCACCTCTCAAAGAAGGAAGGAGCGGGTGGTGGAGAAGCAGGGGGGGAGAAAGACAGAAATAACCCAGTACAGTGCATCACAGCACCCTATATTCCTTACTGTTCTCTTAATTGGTGGTATAGCACTGGGGAGTCAGTGTGGTGGCTTGGTCAAGTTCATGGCCATGTTAATGACCTAGTGTGGACAGTGTCCCACCTACTGCAGCAACCAGCGAGGATGCAGCAGGTTGGGGTGGGGAGGGGCAGCAAGGGGAGTGGGGGCTGAGGTAACAGCAAGCTGCAAACGCTGCACCTCTCTGGCAGCAGAGTCACCACCAACAGCTACCTGTGAATTTCAGTTGTCAGCGTGCTGGGATGGCAGAGGAGGGTTCAGGACAGAATGGTGCCTGATTTGGGAGTCAGCTGGGTTTGTGGCCTGGAGTTCCTGAGCATTTGTTTCTTGACAGAGTGCTGAATGCTTTTATCTGTGACAGTTTGACACAATGCGTCATTTTTCGCTCTGTTGTACCTTGTTGAACTGCTGGGAAGTAACAGCCCTCCCTGGCGTGGTACCCACTTGTGGGTTTTTTATGTCTGTGCCATCATTATGTTGATCTCCTTCTCTGGAGATACTCAAAGCCCGCTTGGACATGATCCTGTGCAATCTGCTCTGGTTGCAACCTACTTTAGCAGGGGGGTTGGACTAAAAGGATCTCCAGAGGTCTCTTCCAACCCCTACCATTCTGTGATTATAGGATTGTAGAAATTATGTTTGCAAGTGAAAAAACCAACCAACCAGAACCCCAGAGAATCTCCTTTTCCCTATAATTTCTGCAGGCCTTTCCTCTTGGGTTAAGGGAAATTTGTTTTGCCTTTTTTTAAATAATACCCTTGGAGTCTGTGCAAAATTAACTCTTCTGCAGTGCTCTCTCTGATGGGGATGTACTTTTTTCTGAGGGCTGCCCACATTTTAGGTGTGTGCCACACAGGTTTTCTGTTTAATGATTCTTGTGCTCGTCTGTGGATGTCAGTTGCAATACCCACCTAACCAGATTCCTGATGAGAGATGAGAAGCAGCAGCTCTGTTTGGGTACATGAAGGCACTTCACAGATTTGCAGATTGCACTGGGTGGGAAGGGGCCCTCAAATGTCATCTCCTCCAATCCCGCTGTAGTCAGCAGGGACATCTTTAACTAGATCAGGCTGCCCAGGGCCACATCAAGTCTGATCTTGAATGGCTCCAGAGATGAGACCTCAACCATATCCCTGGGCAGCCTCTTCCAAGTATTTCACCACTCTTCATTGTAAAGAATTTCCTCCTGATGTCCAACCTACATCTACCCTGCTCCATTTTCAAACCATTGCCCCTCACCCTACCACTACAAGCCCTTCTAAACAGTCCTTCCCCAGCCTTCCTGTAGGTCCCCTTCAGATACTGAAATGCAGCTATTAGGTCTCCCCAGAACTTTCTCTTCTCCAGGCTGAACAGCTCCAATTCTTTCAGCCTGGAGCAGTTCAGGTGGCACCACTTGACAAGTGCACAGTGCAAGGCTTTAGTGACCAAAACACAAGACAAAAATAGGTTGGTGGGGATGTCTGGAGTTCCTCCCAAAGAAGGGCTGTGCAGATGTGGTGGGCTCCTTCTCCATTCACCCCCCCCTGCCAGCCAACGCAAGCACTGTGAGAGGTTTTGGCTTCCGAAAAGCTGGCATGCCTCACTGCCTGGTGTGTGTGTTAGGTTGCATCTCATTTTGACTTTTTACCATAAGGTAAATGTTCAGTGACCTTCGGGTGATCTCTGCACATAATGCCATGTGCTGCCAGCTCCTTGGTACTGAGGGTGATAGTGTTTCTGGCAGAGCCCCCAGGGTGGGAGACCTCATTGTTTAGGGGCCATGTCTTTGCGGACAGACAGGAGTATCTGCACCTGCTGCCAACACCTGCTGATCAGAAGCTTATCACAAAGTTGAATTGGGTGTCTCACAGCTTTTTGGAGGAGAAACCTTTCCTCACCCCAGTTTGGAAAGGAGCAGTGTGATTAGGCCGAGCAGATGATACCTGTCTGGCTGAGAGGAGGAGGGTTTGGTGGGTTTTTTAAGAAGACCATCACAGTAAAGTGCAGTGCAAGGGGTTCAGCTGCAGACATGAGATGAGTCAGGCCTTGATAACTGTGGAGGCTACCTGGGTCATCCTTCCCAGAGTGGTCTGGTCTTGCTCCTTGCTTTTCTCTAGAATCACAGAATTAAAGAGTGCTAGAGGTTGGAAGGGACCTCCAGAGATCACTGAGTCCTACCTGCCTGCAAGGCAGGACCACTTAGGGCAGGTCACATAGGAGAGCATCCAGGCAGAGTCCAGGTCTGTCTGCAGACCAGAGAGGCAGTCTGCATAACTTGGGTGTAACTGTCTTGAGAAGTCATGTAGGGTGGATTGGGTTGGGCTGGGGTTTTTTGTATTTGCTGTTTGCACTGATGGAGCTTACTCTGGCTGGAAACCAACATAAATCCTGCTGGACGAATAGTACCTAAGGAGTTCCTGCTGCAGTGTTCAACCAGGCTCTGTGCTGAGGATTGTTATAGAATCACACAGAGGGTTAGGGGCTGGGAGTGATCTCAAAAGCTCATCCAGTCCAACTCCCCTGCCAGAGCAGGGTCACCTATACCAAGTCACATAGGAACACATTCATGCAGGTCCTGAATATCTCCAGAGGGGGACATTACCAGGCAGATGTCTGCTCTGCATAAAACTTCAGGTCCCACACTGATCCAACATATCTTTTTATGATACTTTATGGGAGGGTGGCATGCCCATGACATTTCAGAGACGTGGTCCTCTTGGACTTGTAGCTACTCGTTATCTCATAAAATACATGCCCTAAAACTAGTGCCAGCACAGTGAACTCTCCTTGAAGAGGTTTTTTTTTTGGAGGTGGACACATAATTTGAGCTGATAACTGTGGATGGTTGCAATGATTAAAATATCCCTGAAGGTTAGAATCTGTCTTATTGATTAGACCGGGCAGCATTTCTGGGTAGCGATGCCAGTTCTAATGGTATTTGGACACAAATGAGTCCTCTCTCAATGTTTTATAAGCAGAGCTTTCTCTTTGAACAAAAGTGGTGGTTATGTGGGTTGTTGGCTTTTGGTTTTCTTTCTTTTTTTTTTTTTGATAGGAGTGGGTTTGTTTTCTCTGTACTTTGCATCATGTCTGGAATTCCAAATAGAATGAGAACATAATAAGAATCATACTCGGTCAGTGACTTTCAAGTAAAGGAGCTAAAACTGCTGAGTTTGAAGTGTTATAGGTTTTCTTGTTTGTTTTTTTTGGGGTGGGGGGGGAGAGTGTTGTAAATTTAAAAATTTTTTTTTTAACCTGAAACACCAGCTTATTTTATCTTTCTTCTCTGATTCAGGAGGGGAGCACTTTACCCTCAAGTACAAATACAGATGTACCCAAGTCCACCAGGTCCTAGAGGTTTTTGCCTATTCCCTTTTCTTGTAGCCTAAAGAAATGAAGAGATTTGGCTGGCTCAACCATTCCTTGTTTTTAGCATTTCCACAGCTGCTGGCCAGTGACCTCAGGTTTTTAAGGTTAATTTGTCTTCACTCTTCAAGACAACTGGCAGGGTTGTGGGAAGGGTGTGGGATGTGGCAAGCAGTCTGCCAGCTCTTTTAAAAAGCTGCAATAACAAAACCCAGTATCGTCTTGAAGGTCTCAACTGCTGCCTGCCCTCTGCTGTAGTCCAGGGAGTTTTGGGGGGGGCCTAAGGGAGTGAAATGTCTCACAGAGGTTTGTATTAATGCAGGAGAAGAATGCTGGTTTGAAGAAACCTGTTTTATTTTGATGTTGCTCTGCATTTCTGAGTTTGGTTAATATGGTAACTCATATCAGTATCACTATCACAGTCACAGAATCACAGAATCCACAGGGGTTGGAAGGGACCTCCTCAACCCACCCTGCCAGGGCAGGCCACATAGGAACACATCCAGGTGAGCTTTGCAAGTCACCAGAGAAGGAGTCTCCACAACCTCTCTGGACAGCCTGCTCCAGTGCAGCCCAGATCTATATTGTATAGCTCTAACACAATGTTTATGACCACCTGTGCACAGTGGTCTGTAATACAGCTAACAAAGGGAGAGGAGCTCCCAGACATGCACTAGAAGAATGTTTTCATTAAGAAGTCATTGGGGACAAGTGGCTTAATGCTTCCAAGTAGCTGAGACAGTTGCATAGACAAAGTGAGATATATAATGAAGACTAAGCTCTTTAGTATTAATTAAACTGAATGTAACAGTTACATATGGTATGAAAGAATGAAAGAATGTTTTGGATGCTTTTTGCCCATGGAGAAACCATTAAACTGACTTAACAGGATGTAGAGCCTGAAGGACTTCATTAAGTTGTTTAACTTGAGGGTCTGAAAGGCTTTGGAATTTCATTCATGTGCCCTCCATGATATTGACACCACGGGTTTTACTTGGATTAAATTGTTGCATGCCACATTACGAAAGAGATCAGAGCAGAGGTCACACCAGAAGTTTAAGGTGCCCGTGTGGGTAAGCAGAGATACAGGCTTGAACCCTGTGAGTCATGTACTACGCTAAAAAAGAAAGCAAAAATGTCATGAGACAACTGCAGGAAAATTCCTTTAGACTTCCAGGTCTGGGAAGATGCTGCCAGCATAACCAGGTACAGCCAAAGAACACCCACCAGATGAGACACTGAAGAAGTAAAATTCTCTATACTGCCATAGAATACTGTTCCATTCTTTCCAGAGGCTCTTGCTGTGGCATTGCACTTTGGAGGACTGCTTCAGTTTGCAGAAGAAACTAAATCTGGGATGTACGACAGGGAAAAAAATTATTCCTCGTGGCTGAAGCTCTGAAGTGTGCTTATTTTTGTTGCTTTTTGCAGAATGGGAAGCATTGGTAGCAGCTGAGTGCAGTAGTATTAATTATCTGCCTTTGGTTTACAGAATCACAAACAGTGAGGTTGGAAAAGACCTCAGGATCACCAAGTCCAACTGATATGCTTACTCTACAAGGGTCACCCTAAACCATATCTCTAAGCACCACACCCAAATGACTTTTAAACACATGTGGAGTCAGTGACTCAACCACCTCCCTGGGCAGCCCATTCCAATGCCTGACCATTTAATACAGTAAGAAATTGATCAGAGAGGTTCATGTGTTCAAGGGTCGGAAGTGATCACTGTAAGTATTCAGCTTGACCCTCTTTGTTAGAGTTAGCCAGTTAGTTTTTCCTATAAATAAGTTAGAAGCATATTTTTTTAGAGGAAATACAATCTTCAGGACTCCCTATGATGGTGATGCTACCACCTGGCAACCTGTTCCAGTGTTTAATTAGCCGCATTGCTAGAAAATTGAGTCTTAATTCATGGTAATTTATTTATTCTAGATAATAAAGCCTTTGGGGCTGTCCGTCCTTTTAGTAAGTGTTTTTACAGTGCCTAGCACAAAAGAATCTCTGACTCCTGAGGGGAGCCTAGGTGCCACCAGAATGTGCAAATAGCTTGTTAACTGGGAAGAGTAGACTGTCTTTCTGCTCACTCTTAAAGAATACAAGATGAAGGAGTTAGGATCCTTGGTGCAGTAACTTCTTTGTATTCCCTCCTATTACCTCTCTCCTTCTCTTACAGGCTTGTATGGTGATATTTTCAGTAAGGGAATGAGGGTTGTTTTTCACTTCTGTTGTTTTCTGGGGCTGGCACTAAAAATGTTCCCCTTTTTCAATTTGTCAGCTGCATTGACAAATTACCCTTTGGCAAGGAGTACAGCACAGTAATCTTGGAGTATAACTTTTCTGTCAGTCTGGCTTCCTTTATTTCTGCCAAGGGTATCGCTGGGAAACTCAGAGATAGGACTGTGTGCTTTTGTAAATACACTAATAAAAATTTTGACCTTTTCATAGAAAAAAAAAGTTCTACAACAAATACTCCATCTGGGCAAAAGAATAGTTAAAGTCTGGAGGAAGTCTGCAACCTGACTTCACTTTTGCCTGATTTGGGGGTTGCTGAAATATTATCTCCTATAGGTTGGGACTAAAAAGGTGTTAGGTTTTTTGAATCAGCTGCCAGTGGCTCCAACAAGCTCTTGGAAAGCCAAGGATTAGTCAGATGGAGGAATGTCTTGGCCAGCACTCTCTTTTCTCTGGCTAAACCCACTCCCTTGGCAGCACCACATTGTATTCTTATAAAAAGCTGCTGTGGAAGCTTGAGGTCAACGCAAGATTTCTTTATGAGTATTGGATTCTCCTGTGACCACTTTAAGTAGTTTGAGAGCTCCTTTCTGCTCTGGAATGTAATGGCAAATGCAGGCTATTTCTAGGACATTTTGTTTGCTTTATGAGCCCGCTTCTCCAGATTCCCCTTTTGTTTATCCAATCAGCACGAATGACTTCTTGACAAGGTTCCCAATTCCTGACAAGGTAGGTGGTTTTGTCTGTCATGCATTACATCGAAGGACTGATGGCTCCAAACAATAGACATGTTGTTCCCATCTCAAGATGTCAAGTGCAAGCGTCTTTCAGCTGTGATTACTGGCATGCTGTCTTTGGTTCCATCTGAGATCTCTTAATCTTTCCTATGTTGGGAGGACGGCTCACAACAGAACATTACCTAGCAACAAAAATACCTCAGGTCGGTTCAGGGAAAGTGGCAGAAGAGTTGTTATTAATCACGCTGAGATGATGCATTGTGGTTTGAAAAAATGGGAAAGGCAAGGCCAGATTAAATATTGACATTTGCTACAGTCCAACTGTGTTAGCTTTCACTTTGGCTGATATGAAAACGTATATTAAGTGAAAATGGGAAATAAACCCTTCTTGTCTGTGATCTCCTGGCTGTCCCAAAGTGAAGGGAAGAGAAACAAAACAAAAAACAAAAAAACCCCACATATATATATATATATATATATTCAGTCGTTTTCTTCTAAATCTGAGAGGCTGAAGGAACTTCAGTTGTGGTCCCAAGGGCTACTGGAGTGTCAAGATTACTGAGTAATCTTGTCTGTGGTGGAAACCATTTTCTTTTAAATGCAAACTTTAATGGGCTGACTGTGTTTAAAAATGGGTTTAATAAACAGGTATCAAAGCAGTGGAAAACCTGAGACTTACCAGCAGCCTACGATGTGCTGTATTTAACGAGGAAATTTCAGTACATTCCAAGCAGATGAAAACCTGACTTTGTTAGAGCCATCTCTACTCAACAGCAAAAACTTCAGGAGGCTAAGTCAGGTCTTAGTATAACAGATCTCCTTGATCTCAGTGTCATATGCCCAGCTCCACTAAAGATTCTAGAGAAAGGATGGTATCATGAGCTCTTTCTGGAAATAAAAATAGCCTGTAAGTGTATAGGAAAGAAATGTGGTTAGCAGTGAGGAAGGCAGCGTTGTGTGCGGAGGCAATTCTGATGTTAAACCGTGCTGTTCTGGAAGCCTTGGAGAACTTTCCACTCGGCTCTTTTTCTCAGAGGTGGTAATTTGGAACCAATCCGTGCACTGCGGTGTGGGTAGTGTAAGCAAACAGTGTCACGAGTGGGCATGAGTGGGTGGTTGAAATGGTAATTCACATTTTTTGCTTCATATGATCCTCACTGAGCTGAAATGGAGCCAAATCAGTCAGCCTGGTTTGGCTGAAGCCATTCTTCCTCTGGTGGTAGCTTTTCACTGGGGAAGGACAAATGGTGGAGCAAGGACAGAGGAGGGCAATGAGGCCGCTGAAGGACTTGGAGAATAAAGCTTATGAGGAATGATTGAAGGAGCTGGGGTTGGTTAGTTTGAAAAAGAGGAGGCTGAGGGGAGACCTCATCACTGTCTACAGCTACCTGAAGGGACGTTGTGGAGAGGTTGGTGCTGGTCTCTTCTCACAGGTAATTAGTGATAGAACAAGAGGGAGTGGCCTCAAGCTGCGACTGGGTAGGTTTAGACTGGACATTGGGAAACATTTTTTCACACAAGGAGTGGTCAGGCATTGGAATGGGCTGCCCAGGGAGGTGGTGGTGTCACCAACCCTGGATGTGTTTGAAGGTTGTCTAGATACAGTGCCTAGGGATATGGTTTTGGAGTGAACTTTGTTTTAATGGTTGGAATTGGTGATCCCGAGGGTCTTTTCCAACCTGAATGTTTCTGTGTGGTTCTGTGAATTGGGGAAATATCAAAATAATTAGCTAAAATAAGCTATTATTCATTTCCTCACACCTTTTGACTTAATTAGTACAAGAAAAATAAATTAAAGGCATCACTGTTAGAGTCCCTTCAAAAACTAAAGCTCCGTGTTGACAAAAAGCCCCCCCTACATTTTTCTTTGCTGGTTTTCACTAAACAAATGTATTCATCAGCTTAAGAAACATCTTTAAGCTTGCTGCTTCTGGTGAGTTCACTTGTTCATCTTCAGGAGAGAGCCTGAGTTCACAGCCTGTGTGTGCAAGCTACAAGACTTTAAGCAAGGGGGAAAAAAAAGGAAAAATGATTCCCTGGAGAGTCAAGATTGCTGGGGGATGATGTAGGGTAGCAGAAAGTTTTGAAGTGATGCATACAATGTTCTTGTCAGGGCTTTCTTTAAGCTGTTGCTGTATCCTTGTGAGTAGTTGAAAAATGTCTTTCCTGCGGTAATAGCCATAGTTTGTAGGTAATGGCTTGTCAGAAACACTGTTGGTTCATAAAGATTAGCTGTGTGAAAATGTCTGCAATGCTTTTCCTTGCTGCAACCCAGAGGGTACAGTGGAGGAACACAAAAGATGGGCTGGGAGAGGATGGTGAGGAAGGAATCAAGGCATTTTCTCTAAGAAGTAAATGATAGTGAATTCTAGAAGTCCAAGACATCACTGTAGTAGAGCCATGTGAAGAAGCCTTTTCAAAAGCAAAATCTTGTTCTTGATTCAGGAAGATGTCCAATTGTGTCCAGTTTTGGGCTGCCCAGTTTAAGAGAGACAGGGACCTGCTGGAAAGAGTTTAGTGGAAAGCCATGAGGATGATTGGGGGACTTGAGCATCTCCCTTAAGAAGGGAGACTGAGAGCCCTGGGGCTGTTTAGTCTGGAGGAGAGAAGACTGAGAAGAGATCTGATCAATGTGTACAAGTATCTGAGGGATGAGTGTCAAGTGGATGAGGCCAATCTCTTTTGGGTGGTCAGCAGCAATAAGACAAGGAGGAACAGCTACAAACTGGAACATAGAAGGTTTCAGCTCAACATGAGGAGAAACTTCTTTACAGTGAGGGTGACAGAGGACTGGAACAGGCTGCTCAGGGGAGTTGTGGAGTCTCCTTTGCAGACTTTCCAAACCCACCTGGATGCATTCCTGTGCGAACTACCCTGCTTTGGTGGGGAGATTGGACTGGGTGATCTCTGGAAGTCCCTTCTGACCTCTGATGTTCTGTGATTTTGTTCTGTCCTGTGATTCTGTGAATGTCCCAAAGAAACCAACTCGCCAGTCTGTCATCAAGGATATGTGATGATAGGTCAGGGAATAGGATTTTTAAGAAGGGTGGAAAATCAGTTTGCTCCTTTTCACAAAACTTAAACATTAAACCACATCTGTGGCTTTATGTGAAGGAAGTAATTAGGGAATATCTTGTCTTTGACATTTGAAATTGTCACAAAGTTAACAAATTAACAAATGTTCTGAACTTTGGTCTCTTTGTGCTGATACCAATAGGAATTCAAAGATGGCCTGCTGCTTTGGTGAGCTGCAGACCAATCTCAGTCGATTTCTAGACTGATACAGTCTGACCTCCAGTTGCTGGTGCAAAATTGCTGTTGAAAATAGCTGGAGAAAAGAAGGCTCCAGGGAGACCTAATAGCAGCCTTTAGCTGCCTGAAGGAGGCCTATGAGAAGGCTGGAGAGGGCCTGTTTACAAAACTCTGTAGTGATAGGATGAGGGGCAACGGCTTCAAACTAGAGAACAGGAGGTTTAGATTGGATGTTAGGAATGAGTTCTGCTCCATGAGGGTGATGGAGCACTGGAACAGGTTGCCCAGGGAGGTGGTTCAGGCCCCATCCCTGGAGATGTTCAAGGTGAGGCTGGAAAGGGCTCTGAACAACCTGAGCTAGTGGAGAATATCCCTGCTGACTGCTGGAGAGGTTGGACTAGATGACTGTTGGATGTGCCTTCCAACCCAAACCATTCTATGACTGCGTGACTGAGTGAAAAGCAAAGCTGTGCAGGAGTGTGAGCCACAAAGCAGGTGACAAACAAACTTGGTGAGAAACAATGTTTGGAGGTGACTCAGTCTTGCCACAAATTTCTGTCAAACTTGGTAATTAATTCTGAGGGAAGTATTTCAATTTCAAATTGTCAAAACATTTCATTTCAGATTTTTTTTTTAATAGAAAATTTCACATTTTTTACAAAACAACTTCTGTTGGAGAAAATGTAAGTACTAAATTGCTTTTAAAAAGATGAAAAAGCTTTCCTATTTATTCACTTAATCCCTATCCTCACCTTCCTGATTTATCTTCTTTTTAGTTCTGTGCTTATGAAGCACAATTAGTACACAACATATAAGAAACATTGCAATCACACAGAAGCTTTTTTCTCTCAGGAAAAGATCTGTCCTGGTTTTCTGTGATTTGGATTCAGGAAAGCCTCTTAACCCCTTCGTCTTCCTCCTGGACTACTACGGTAACGGGTTTGGGGGAGGAAGGAGGTTTGGCAGCCAGCAGGAATAAGAGCACTTGTCACGAGAATTTCTTCAGCACATTGGAGGGTAGAGTGAAAAGTTCACATCAACCTAGCGGTATATGTGAGATTTTCCAATTGACTTTTGTGAAAGATGCCCTCAGTACCCCCTGTTGGCAAAATCCTCTTGAGTTTTGTTAAAAAGAAAGCATTCTCCTTGTCTCCACCAGACCTCCTGTTCTAATTATCAGAACCTTTGCTCAGCACTGACAAAGTGGCCTCATCCCTTCTCTCCAGCTGCAGAGTGCTGCTTGGAGCCCGATCTAGAAGAGAGACCTTTCTCTCCCTGCATCCCGAGGACACGTCTGCCACCTCATCTGATGTGCAGAGCTGCTCCAGTGATCACAAGAGGCCTAACCATAGCTTTCCTGCTCTGGCTGCTGAGGCTTACACCCACAATGTGGCAGATAATTTGTGTCACAGAGAATCTGGCATACTCTCCAATCTGCCCTGCTCTTTGTTCTCTGCTTGGCAGGACACTCCGAGGGCAGTGTTTTGGCTCAGACTTGGCTTGTACCAATGCAGAGCATTAACTCTGTGCAGAGCTGGTTCTTGGCTGGGGCGCAAACTTTTCCATCTCTTGCTCTCTGTGTTTTTAGAAGCTGCTGTCATAGAATTGGTTGAGTTGAAAGAGATCTTTAGAGGTCATTGAGTCCAACACCCCTGCAGTCAGCAGGGACATCTTCAGCTAGATCAGGTTGTGCAGAGCCCAAACCAACTCAACCTGGAATCTTTCCAGGGACAGGGCTTTTACCACATCTCTGGTCAACCTGGGCCATTGTCTTACCATGCTCATTGTAAAATATTTCTTCTTTTTATTCAGTTTAAGTTTCCCCTCTTTTAGTTTAACCCTGTTACCCCTCATCTGATCCCTACACTCTGACAAAAAGTCTGTCCCCATCTTTCTTATCAGCCCCTTTAAGTACTGAAAAGTTGTGATAAAGTCTCCCTTGTGCCTTCTCCTCTCCAGGCTGAGCAACCCCAACTCTCTCACCCTGTCCTCTCAGCAGAAGTATTCAAGATCTTTTTTGTGGTCTCCTCTGGACCTGCTCTGACAGGTCTATGTCTTGCTCAGGAAAAACTTACTCATGTCAATGCTCAGAGAAACAGGTTCTTGTGTATAAAACTAAGGACAAAATTGTGCAGGAAGAGCCTGCACATCCTTGGGAAGGCTGGGTGTTGCAACAGGCATCTTGTCACAATCGAAGCTTCTTTTTATCTTGTCTCCAGAGTAGAGACTGATCGTGGCTAAATCTCTGCTAAGAACCTCTTGAGGGAGCTTTCATACAGAAGGAGAGACTCAAGGTCATAAGACAGAGGTATCATCAACCTGTCAGGGTACTGGCGCTCAAAAGCAGCTGTCCTCGATTACTGTGTATTGGTGACATCATGGCTTAAAATTGGAATTGCTAAAAATAACTCCAGTATTTTAAAGTAAAATTGTCCCTTCTGAAGGATGCTAGCTTGAGGGACCAAGACATGAGAGCCTGTTTTGTTGGATATTTTGGCAGCAAATGAAAGCATACACAGAAGGGTGTTAGTACTTGGGTGTGCAGGGCAATCTAGTAGTGTCCAATATTTCATAGAATTGTAGAATGGTTTGGGTTGGAATGGATATCCAAGGTATCCATCTAGCCCAATCCCCTTCAGTCAGCAGGGACATCTTCCACTAGATCAGGTTGCTCTGAGGCTTGTCCAACCTGAACTTGAATATCTCCAGGTATGGGACCTCAGCCACCTCCCTGGGCAACCTGTTCCAGTGTTCCACCACCCTCATCATAAAGAACCTGTTCCTAACATTCAAACTAAATCTGCTCTTCTCTAGTTTCAAATTACTGTCCCTTGTCCTATCGCCACAGGCCTTTGTAAACAATCTCTCTCCATCCTTCTTGTAGCCTCCTTCAGGTACTGGAAGGCTGCCACTAGGTCTCCCCAGAGTCTTCTCCAGGCTGAACACGCCCAGCTCCCTCAACCTGGCCTCATAGCAGAGGTGCTCCAACTCCCTGTTCATATTGTGGCCCTCCTCTGGACCTGCTCCATCAGGTCCATGTCCTTCCTATGCTGAGGGCTCCAAATCTGGATGCAGTACTCCAGGTGAGGTCTCACCAGAGCAAATTGGCAGAATCACCTCTCTTGATCTGCTGGCCACGCTTCTTTGGATGCAGCCCAGGATGCATCCAGCCTTCCCCCAAACAGACACATTTTTGTGATACACAGTACTGAAAAATCATTTTAATGCATCACCTGTCAAATCCATGCTGGTCTTCTTTTGGCCAGGGCATGGCCTCAGTTGAGTAGGCAATATTGAAAACGTATTTCCCTCAGGAGAGGCAGTGTGCAGATCATGTCCATTACCTTTGCTTTGTCAGCCCAAGTAGCTGAGGTTTCCTGGGCAAAGAGTCTCCTTTCTTGGTTGCAGTACCCACTTGTCTACAAATTTCCTTCTAGCTGTGCTTTTCTTCATAGCTAGGGGTAATTTATTTTTCTTCCTTCCAAGCTGGATTTCTGTCCCTGCCCTAATGCTGCAAATGGGCTGCTTCCTTCATGCTCTGGCTTGTAGTCATCTTGGGAACAGTCCCCACAAATAGTTCTTGCCAAACAAAGTCACGTTCCTTTCTAGCTCTGACAAAGGTCTTTGGATCATTTTCTGTCTCAGGGTTGTCAGGTGTCCCTGGTATCCTGCACATGTGAAAGGAAAGCAGGCACACCTCACCTGGGACTTGAGATTTACATAAGTTTCCTTAATTTCAGTTCTCCTTGCTGTTTGCCATAAAGAGCTGTCTGGAGGAAACCACGACACCTTCTGCCTCTCCTCTTCACGCAGATTTTATTCTTTTTTTTTTTTTTTGCATAATATGTTCTTTTCATGTTTTTTAATTGCTGGTAGTGATGAAGCAGGAGCAAATTTGTTATGTAATTGTGATGCCTGCACCGTTCCATCAGCAGAAACTGCAAAGAACTTGCTTGAAATCTGGTTGAACCCCAAAGAAGCTGGCATGCTGCTTTCATGTGGTAGACCATATCTTTTAAATACTAAATCTGGTGCAAGGAGTGGTTCTGGTGCAACCAAATGGAAGAGCACAGTTTGAAAAGACAAGAAGTCCTGAAGCAAGAGGGAAAGAAATGAAGAACCGGAGTACAGTCTTTGGTGTGTGAATGCTGATCACAAGTGGTAACAGATTTTAAACTGAAATGTTCATCTGTACACTGGTATCAAAGGGAAAAAAATGAACTCAAACATATCCTCACCCTCTTTGATGCTATGTGATGTAAAATACGTGCTGACATTTGAGAGATGAAAGGTGAGACAGGGAAAAAAGTCGTTTTAATGGAAGAGATTTGCTAACAGTTTTCAAAGGTTTTATTCAGTTTTAGCACTGAGAAGATTGTTTGAAGCACGTTAGACTTGTGAATGGCAGGAAGCAGCCGTGTTTGACTGTACCAAACATTGCTACAGTTGTGCACAACAAGTGAATACAAATGAATATTTTGAAAGGCAGGATGCAGACATCCTCGTGCCAGACCTAAACTGGGGGCTTGTGACTGTGCTGACGGGGAACTGATTGCAGCATGAGCCTGTCCCATAGCTGGGGCTGACAGACCCCCTTAGAAGAGAGAGATGTCCACCCTGGGCTCCCTGCTCTCACAGTTTGCCAGAGTGGAGCAAGTTTCACGTTTCATGTAAACATGAGGAGGATACTTTCCCCAGTGAGGGTGACAGAACACTGGAACAGGCTGCCCAGGAGGGTTATGGAGTCTCCCTCTCTGAAGATATTCAAAACCCTCCTGGATGCGTTTGTGTGCGATCTGGTATAGGTGATCCTGCTCTGCAGGGAGTTGGACTGGATGAGCTTTCGACGTCCTTTCCAGCCCCTGACATTCTGTGGTTCTGTGATTGTGTGAAGTTTGCGTACAGCTATCTTAGACCATGGTAGCTGTTCGTACCCAGTATGCTGAGAAACCTGAAGATCGGAAAAAATTAATCTGGATAGTATTTAGATGGTGGAACACTGGAACAGGTTGCCCAGGGAGGTGGTTGAGGCCCTGTCTCTGGAGATATTCAAGGTGGGGCTTGGCAAGGCTCTGGGGAACCTGATCTAGTTAAGGATGTCCCTGCTGACTGCAGAAGAAGTTGGGCCAGATGACCTTTAGAGGTCCCTTCCAACCCAAACCATTTTATGATTCTAAGTGGGTGGAATCTGCTCTATTGGAGAGACCTCATGAAAAAGGAGGAAAGAGTCAGTTTGTATTTATATCTGAAGCTTTTAAAATTTAATAAAGGCGACTCTGTTTGAATGTTTTTATATGTGCCAAAACCAAATTTTTGCCATTGTCTCTGTTTCAAGCACTGTTGTATCCTCAGGATATTCTTTTCAAGTAGAGCTCCAAAGCACAAGATCCAGAAACTGAAAATGCAGAATATTGGGCAAGGTTGGGAAGGAGTTTGTTTATTTATTTATTTATTTATTTTAAAGAGACAGATGCTTTTGTTCTAACTCATAAAAGAAATAAGGGAGTGATTAAGGCCAAGGTCAAGTATCTTTGGGGAAATACTTTTTTGCAACTGTTCTTGGGACGTAATTCCATGTCCCACATTGTCAGGAAACCTTTCTCCTCCAACTCTTTGCCCACTTTGGAGCTACTATGTTACGCAGAATTTGTTCATGTTCATGTTGTTGTTCCTGCAGGATTGTTTACCTTCCTGTCGTTGCTGTTCACATGCTCTCATGCTTCAGGCTTACTTTAAATACCTCTTCTGTTTTAGAGCTCTGGCTGTGTTTGCGAAGCTCTGAGATACACAGACAGGCTCACACTTTGAATCACAGAGTCATAGAATGCTTGAGTTGGAAGGGACATTTGTAAGTCATCTAGTCCAACACCACTGCACTGAGCAGGGACATCTGCAGCCAGATCAGGTTGCTCAGAGACCTGTCTAACCTGACCTCAAATGTTTCCAGGGATGGGGCTTCTACCACCTGTCTGGGCAAATTGTTCCAGTGTCTCACCACCCTCATTGTAAAACATTTATTCTTTCTATCTAGTCAAAATATGCTCTTTTTAGTTTAAAACCATCACCCCTTATCCTGTTACAATAGGACCTGATATAAAGCCTGTCTCTGTCTTTCTTAAAAGCCCCTTTAGGTACTGAAAGGCCACAATAAGGTCTCCCTAGAGCCTTCTCCAGACTGAACACCCTCAAATCCCTCAGTCTGTCATCATAGCAGAGGGCTTGCAGCTCTGTGATCATTTTTGTGGCCTCCTCTAGCCCAAATTTTAACAGGCCCATGTCTCTCTTGTGCTGAGAACTGCAGAGCTGGACACAGCAGTGCAGGCTGGGTCTCACCAGAATGAAGGACAGGGGCAGAATGCCCTCCCTTGACCTGCTGCCCATGCTGTAGCTGTGGGCACACATTGCCAACTCAGGTCCAGCTTTTGATCCACCAGTACCCCTAAGTCCTTCACTGCAGGGCTACTCTCAGTCCCTTCACGCTGCAGCCTGTGTTGATACTGGGAATCACCACAACTCAAGTGAATTTGCCCTGGGTGGAACTCAGGATCTTCTCATTTAAGTTTTCATTTGGACCTTTTAGGATCTTTTCTGCTTGGGAAGGGAGCAAAGAGAGTGAGAAGACCCTTCTGTATGTTTTCTTGGCAGTGTTTGTAAGTTCAGTTCGATGTTTTGGAGGTTTTGTTCGTGCTTTACTCCTTAACAGAAGAGACAGCTGCGTTAGCACCCAGGTAAAGCAGTGCCTGCGTAACAAGCGCTTGTGGATGACCACAGTATTGCCGCACTGAATGAAAGGTGGCTTCTGTGGTACAATGAGGAGGGAGAAAAGTGTATGGAAAAGGGGTTCTAGTACTAACTACACAGAGTAGAGAAGGTAAGTGAGCAGCCAAATGCCCAGTCCTTCAGCAAAGGTGAAAGGAGAGAGTGGAGACAATCATGAATGTGGGGAAGAGGAATGAAGGGGAGAGCAGCAGCCTCACCTGGAGCCCTCTGCCTTCTCTACCCTCAGCATTAGCAGGTAAACTCATGCATATTCATAGTGATAGAAATAATAACAATAATGAAAATTGGTAGCAAAATCAAATTAATGTGGTCTCCTGCAGCAGAAATATTTACCCGATGTGTCCTGCCAGTTACAGAGATTGGCATTAAACCTAGACATTACCTCATCTTCCTGGGCAGACAGCCTATTTCTATGCTAAGCAAGTCTGCAGGAGTGAACAACTGAATACCTGCCTGATTAGCTGTGCAGCAGCAGATCCTGGGCAGAAGCGATTTCCCTTAGCGCTTTCTCTCTCTTTTGCTCTCCGCGAGGTTTGTCACCCAGTGTTATCAAACCCTGGTTTTCATCTTGAAGGGCACGTTGCAGGGGAGATTGGCCAGACAGGTGGGCTGGTAGAAATGCTGAACCAAATCAGAAAGGTCAAGAGGAACAGAAGGAAAAAAAAAAAAAACCAAAATGCAGTAAAAGTGTGTATGTTGTGTGTATCTCCCTCCCCGTCTCTGCGTGTGTCAGTGCCAGCTAGGTGAAACAGGATTAATGAGGAAGGGAGAGATAAGTGCTAAGAGGATTGTGCTATAAAAGGAGATTTTGGGTTTTGAGAACAGATGAGGGTTTCTTTATGAAAACTTTAATTGGCTACCTTAGATCATTTCTTCAGCTTTGTTCCTGGGTGGCAAATCATAAGTTTCCTGCTGGGCGTAAAATCATAGCGTAATTATGATAGTTGGCCTGGGTAGAGTGTCTTCTATCGCAGACTCCCAGCGTGCAGCATATTCCTTAAAAAATTAAGCCTCATAATGTATTTCAGACAAGTAGTCTGACAAGGAGTCATAAAAATAGTAATAGGAAAAAAAAAAACCAAACAAACTGGAGGGAAAAAAAAATTCTCCATTTGATTTTGTGCAGCACCTTTAAAGGAGCATCACAGCATTCACCTGCTTGGCTACCTGTACTCTTTTTTTCCCCATAGTGAGGTTCAAGGAGTCCAGGACACCATACCACTGTAACTGGTAAAGTCCTCACAGTAATTAATTTGTGCATTTCAGAGCTGTGGATGTCTATAGGTCACCCTTCTACCTTGCTGTCGATAGACTTATACATCTGTTTCTATTTCAAACCCGTGTGAAGCTTTGTGTTTTCTTTTCTTCTGGGTCCATTGCTTACAATGTCCACTGATCTGACATGGATTTAAACTAAAAGAAAGGACACTTAGAGTAGGTCTAAAGAAGAAAAATTTTAAGGTGAGGATGCTGAAACACTGGCACGGGTTGCCCAGAGAGATGGTGGAAGCCCCATGCCTGGAAGGATTCCAGGTAAGGTTGGATGAGGCTCTGAGCAACCTGATCTAGTTGAAGATGTCTCTGCTCACTGCAGAGGGTTGAACTTTGTGACCTTTAAAGGTCCCTTTGAACACAAACTACTGTGATTCTTTGATTCTGCAAAACTTCTTGCTCTTCTGTTTTGGTGTTCATAAGTCTGAAGTCATTCCATACCAGGCTGGTACTTACACAGTGCATTCATTACCTGGTTTAGTCAGTGGGGATGGATTTCTAAGCAGCAGTCTGCTCTGCTGTCAAAAATGCTGAAGAACTGCCTCATGAAGAAAGACATGAATTGATCAGCATCTTCCACCTTCCTCTCTCCTGCCAAAACACATGTGACTTCTACCGGACCCACTCTACTAGGAGGCCAAGCTCTTGGTGGTATCTTTTCTCCTCACCATGACTGGTCCTAATTCTGAGGAAGCCTATTGCTGAAACACTCATTGCTCTCCTGGAAATGCTGTGGGGACTGGAAAGTCCTGCACCAGTAAAGCTGCATAATGGCCAACTTATTTTCCGGGAGGGGAATTTCCTATTGGTAAACAGCAGCCAGTTGCTGTCTCCTGAGTGTTTTAAAGGAAAGAGAAAATCCTTTAAAAAAAGAAAAATCCTGTATCTTCTAACAGCAGTGATAAAGACACTATAAACCCACTGATTCTCCACTCTCTAATTACTGCTAGAGCTGAATGTTTTAATTTGTAAGGCTATCACTTTGGTTAAGTGGCAGTTAATATTTCTGTCAGAAATGTTAAAGAAAGCTCACAAAGGAATAGGGATCCAGATGCTCAGCCTTGCTTATGAGGATTTTGTCATTGTTTTCATTAAATTGGTTGAAACAGCAGCACCATCTTAGAGTGAGGCTTTATGAGGCAGCAGCATAAAAGAGATGCCATCAGCAAAAAAGGGAAGCAGTGTCCTGACATTCCTTAAGGGAACAGCAGGAGCTTGTAGCCCCGTGGAGTAGGGAGGGAAAAGGATGTGATGTTTGCCTGATCTTGGTAAACTATGTTCTGCATTTTGCCAGAATATCTGAGGGAGATGCCTGACCTGATTGTTTTGTTGTTTTTCTCAGCAGTGTGAAAGATATTCAAATTCTTCATCATTCCCATATTCCCAATACTTCATAGTGAAAAAAAAGGCTCTCTGCTGTTGCTAGTGATTCGTCCTAGTTTGATGTAGGCAGAAGACCTTGAAGATGTTCCAGGCAGGTTATTTAAGTGGTAAAAGATTCACAAAGTCAGATTGTCCTCTTTATGAAAGGACAAGTAGACCACTTAGGTATTTCTGGATGTTCATTTGTAGCTAAATCACCAAAGTCATTTGGGCTTTTTGATTTAAGAATCAAGTCTTTCATAGAGTCAAGGCCAACTAGTGTGGTGGAAGATGGGCTGCCTGAGTTATCAAAGCGTGCAAGCATTAGCTTGTCAGGTAGGAGAAGCCCCAGTACTCTGAACATGAGTTTGTAGGAGTCATCTCCATAACCCTGGTGCCTGCAGGCACCAATGACTAATGGAAGAAGAAAAAAGTAGCTCATTTTGGAAATAAAGTGGCATTTTCCATTCTGTCATCTGCAGATGAGAAGAATGGACGTGGGATTATGACACTGCTCTCTAAACTTTTCTCAAGGGAAAACAGAAAGCGGAACACAATCTTCATTTTTTTTTTTTCCCCCAGAAAATATTTCCTCACTTAAGACAAAAGCAAGAACGTCATTGCTTAAGAAGTGACAGAAAATATCACAGAATCAAAGAACATTAGAGGTTGGAAGGGACCTCCAGAGATCATCCAATCCCCCTGCCAAAAGCAGGATCCCCTAGGGTACTCCACATAGGAATTCATCCAGGTGGGTTTGGAAAGTCTCCAGAGAAGGAGACTCCACAACCTCTCTGGCAGCCTGCTCCAGTGCTCTGTCCCCCTCACTGTAAAGAAGTTTCTCCTCCTGTTGAGATGACACCTTCCCTGTTCCAGTTTGTAGCTGTTGCTCCTTGTCTCATTGCTGCTGACCATCAAAAAGGATTTTCCCTATCCACTTGACACTCACTCCTCAGATATTTGTAGACATTGATGAGATCTCCTCTCAGTCTTCTCTCTTCCAGACTAAACAGCCCCAGGTCTTTCAGTCTCTCTCCATAAGGGAGATGCTCAAGTCCCCAAATCATCCTCACGGCTCTCCATTGGATTCTCTCCAGCAGGTCCCTGTCTCTCTTGAACTGGGCAACCCAAAACTGGACACAGTATTCCAGGTGTGGTCTAACAAGGGCAGAGTAGAAGAGGAGAAGAACTTCCCTTGACTTGCTGGATACACTTTTCTTGATGCACCCCAGGATATGATGTCATTTCAGTAGCTACATACAGCACCAACACAGCTTGTGCTGCTTTTTTGGCCAGCAACTATGCAAGAATGGATGCATCTTCTTCTTTTCAATACTTCCCCAGTTAACATTTTCCTTTTAAATCCCAGGGCTCAGACAAAAAAACTGTGTCAGCCATTGGTTACAGCAGTCCTCTCTAGCAAACATTTTTCCTTCTGCTGAAAGAAAGAGAAATATCTAGAAGTTGTCCTGTGGCTTATCTGTTGGCCTGGCAATTTACATCTTGATCTAAATTGGAGTTGTAGCAGGTTGCTAACAGGGAGGTGTGGTAGATTCCATAACATTTTCTCTTATCAGCCATCTCTGCCTGTGTCAACATGACAAAACAGTGCTGGCAGTGTGTACTGGTGGAAAATGAAGTTACTTCCTCTTTAATGTATGTTCTTAATGGCCTTTAATAATGGTGTAAGCAGATTATGTCCTTTCACATGGTGATTATAACCTCCTACACCTCCACCCCTCTCCTGAACTGTGATCTCTCTAAATTTTTTTGACTTAGGTTTTTTTGCTTACCACTTCCTTTCTTACTCCACAATATTTATCCTAGGATATGATGCCTTTAAAATGGAACAGCAATCCTGGTTTACTTACACAAACAGGTAAAGCACAGTTCAGTCAGTAAATAAGGAACATTTGTTCCTTATTTGAAGTGCACAGCTTCCTTTTTGGTTTGATTTGTTGTTTGGATTTGTTGTTTTGGTGGATTTTTCTGTTTTGGGTTTTTGGTTTTGTTTGTTTGCTTGCTTTTTTTAATAGCAGTTGTCACATGGATGGAAAATGTACCTTCCATTCTTCAGCAATACCTCAGTGCCATCAGCAGTTCAGATCGTGGACTGCTTTGGATATCGGTAATCTGATTTGCCAGCTCCTTATTGTTTTAACGTTAAAATTACAACTCCAAATAAACAGTCTGATGGCCCATTACACTAGAATAGAAAACTAGAATGTTTCCTGTGTGCCTTTTGTGAGAGAAGAGGCTTTTGGTATGTTGTTGTGTGGTTTGCAGACGGAAGTGGAATAGGCAGCTCTGAGAAGAGGCTGCTGAGTCTCTGCTTGCCACACTCAGCCAGTGCTGTTCAGATCACAGAATGGTACGGGTTGGAACTGACCTCTGAGGATCTGCTAAAGCAGGATCACTTAGAGTAAATCACACAGGAGCACATCCAGGCAGGTTTTCAGTGCCTGCAGAGACTCTACAACCTCCCTGGGCAGCCTGTTCCAGAGCTCTGCCACCCTCAAAGTGAAGAATTTTTCCTTATGTTTATGTGGAACCTACTGTGTTCCAGTTTGTGCCCACTGCCCCTTGTCCTGTCACTGGACACCACTGAGAAGAGTCTGGCTCCATCTTCCTGACACTCACCCTTTAGATATTTATAAATATTAATGAGATCTGCCCTCTCAGTTTTCTCTTCTCTGGGCTAAACAGCCCCATGCCCCTCAGTGTTTCCTCATCAGAAAGATGCTCCAGTCCCCTCAGCATTTTAGTGGCTATCTGCTGGTCTTCTTCCAGCAGTTCCCTGTCTGTCTTGAACTGGGGAGCCCAGAAGTGGATGGAGTATTCCAGATGAGGTCTCATGCCTCAACAGGACAGAGCAGAGAGGGAGAAGAGCCTGCCTCAAAGCTGCAGGCCATGCTTTTCTTGAAACTGCAAGGGAAGAGACTGGATCCTCAGCAGCCAAAATTTTCAGCTGGTTCTCAGCTGCTGAACTGCTGGTGTTTGGGGTGGAAGGCTGCAGCATTGCCCACAGTGTACTTGGTACACAGTGCTGTCCATGGTTCAGAAGAGACCAGCAGCAAGTGTCAGAAGGCTTCTCCAATTGCAGAGATGCTTGGCTTCTCTCTCTGGGGACGGGGCTACTGATAAGACTTCTCTGCTGAGCCAGAAGCTTTGGCCAACTTTCATTCTCCATGAAGGTGAAACTACTTTGTGGCCACAAAGAAGATGGTGGCTCCCTTTTTACAAGGAGGGACATGGAAAAGATGAGAGGTAGTGGGTGCAAGTTGTTCCTGGAGAGATTCTAATTAAATGCAAGAGGAAAGTTCTTCACAGCAAGGGCAGTCAGCCATTGGAATGGTCTCCCCAGGCAATTGGTGGTGTCCCCAATACACTAAGATACAGCTGGGCAGGTTGCTGAGCCATCTAGTCTAGACCGTGCTTTTGCCTAGAAGGGTTGGACCACATGATCCTTTCTAACCTGGTGCTTTCAGAGTGCAGTGTTTACCGGATGCTGCTAAGCTCTGCATATTTTCCTCTGCTGACATTCCAGACACTTCAGAGTAAACGAGAATTACCAGGTACTAAAACCACTGCAAAACATTTCTTCCCTGCTTTAAATTCCCAAGAAACAGATTTCAGTGATTGCGAGCAGTGTGTGTGTGTGTGCACATGCATCCGTGTGCTTGTAGATGTTCATTTGCTTGCTGGTCTGCCCCTCCACAACAGCTTTGGAACCACAAATTCCCCAAAAGAGGAGCAGGCTTTAGAGATGTGATGGTTTCTTCAAAAGTGAGGAGGAGATGAAAGCAAAAGACCTTATTAGTGAGTCCATTGAATGAGACAATGCAGGAAGCACCCAGTGCTAGTGAACACCAGAGTCAGTGTGAGAAAGGGATAGTCTGGATGCTTCAGCTACTGGAAGAACTTTTTTTTTGGTGCTTGCATCTTACTGAACATCACCAGTGCAACCAGAAAGCTCAGGGAAATCAGATGTCATTAGTTCCTCTGTTCACAGACTCATGTGTGGTTTTAACTTTTCTTATGAAGAACTTGTAGGATGAATGAATGTTGCCATTCTGGTGTCTTCAGAGTTGTATGCTCTCCAATGGCAAAGTAGTTCATGTAGTAGCCATGGCAGCTTCTCTGTACATTTCATCAAAACTCTGCAGCAAGGCAGAGCTCCTGCTGCCTGCAAAAGCTCCAAGGTGCTTCCCCTTTCATCTCCATTTTCTTCCTGTCTTTGCAAATCAGCCAGGAAAGGGACTTGCCAAGACAAATCAATTGTGATAGGACATGTTGTGGTCATCTTTGCTCCAGGAGCTAGTCTGGAACCTCAGATTCCTTTAACCCTTCACGGTCACCACTGATTTCAGTTTTTAACCAATTAATGATGAGTTTTAATTGGCAATTTAGCAGCAAAAAAAAGTGTATTTTGGGCACTTTGGTTTTGGGGGCAGAAGGAGAGGAGAGCAATGTGAGTTCAAAGGTCCTTTTTCCTTAGTAAGGTGTGAATCTGGTGAATTGATTTTCAGTTCACAAGTTCTAGTGTAGACTTTTCTTTTTGTTTCTATTTCTGCATCGCGTAGTTCAAAACAAAGATTGGAATTTTAAGTGACTGATTCTGAAGAGCACCAGGTTAAGGTTATGTTAGCAGGTTTTATTCTTAAGCTTTAAAAATTGGCAGAAAGCATGGCTAGATAGATTTACGTTATGGTGCTGAATACAGAGGTCTCTTGAAGTGGTTTTGCAATATCCTGTGCGCTTAGATACGCTAAAGAGGAAACAAGAAGTAAGTGCTAAATGCTTTGGCTTTTACTCACCATTAAGGTGGTGCTGTTAGTACATGTAAGAATTCATATGTGTTTTTAGGGCCTGTTTTGTGTTGCCACGTGAGAGAATTCTGAAAGCCCAGTTTAGTTACTGAGGCATGCATCAGTCTTGGCTCTAGCCAAAGATGGGCAATGTTTTTCAAAAGCAGTACGAAGAATGTGACATAAAAGAAGAGGCAGAAGTCTGGGGGGGATTTTCCTGTGCTGAAGAGCTGCCCAAAGTGTTGAATTCATTTGGGCTGCATTTTCTGATCGTCTTGCAACATGCTGTGGAATGTACCTTGAGAGATGCTTAAGTATAGTCTAAATTGAATTAAGCAGTGGAAGTTGAGTTGGAGATTAAGGAGCAGGACATGATTTGCTTAAACTCTTTTGATTTACGGAAAATTGATGTGTTGTAATTTGCAGAATCTTACAAGTGTTGATTATTTCTTGGGCTGTGTGGAATGTTCGCCATCACTGGCTTTGCTCAGATAAAACACTGTTTGCTTACAGGAAGAGTCAGTGAATTCCCCAAAGAGCCAAAGGGTCATGCAGTTTAGCATCAGTGGAAGACGAAACTGCTTCTTGTAGTAGCTCTTTTTCTGGATTGTGCAATGTTTGAGAATAGGTAAGAGCTTGTGTGGTGCTAGGAATCACAGAGTGCTAGGGATTGGGAGGGACCTCTGAAGATCATCCTGCCAAAACAAGATCACCAACTGCAGGCCACAGAGGAACATATCCACTTGGGTTTTGAAAGTCTACAAAGTAGGAGACTCCACAACCTCTCTGGGCAGCCTGTTCCAGTGCTCCATCATCTTCAGTAAAGAAGTGTCTCCTTGTGTTGAGGTGGAACTTCCTGTGTTCCAGCTTGTACCCATTATTCCTTGTGCTATCACAGGGCACCACTGAAGAGACTGCCAACTTCATCTTGACAGGCACCCCTGAGCTATTTATAGACATTGATGAGATCCCCTCTCAACCTTCTCAAGGCTTAACAGCTCCAGTTCTCTTAGTCTCTCTTCATAGGAGAGATTGTTCCAGTCCTGCAATCATGCTTGCCGCTCTCTGTTGAACTCTTAGTAGTTCCCTGTCTCTCTTGAATTGGGGAGCCTGAAACTGGACACAGTATAGCAGGTATAGTCTCACCAGGGCAGACTAGAGGAGGAGGAGGAGCACCTCCCTAGACCTGCTGGATATGCTTTTCTTGGTGCACCGCTTGATACCGTTTGTCCTCTCAGCCACCAGGGCACCTTGCTGTCCCCTGGGTAACTTACTGTCCACGCTGTAAAAACACATGTGAGAAGATGCAGATATGTGCGTGTGTTCTGGTGCTCATACACACCTGTGAACTTCATGCATCTGTGTGACTAAGTGTCACTTCCAGAATTCTGAGATCATTTTGGATCTCAGGCACCTTGAGCTTGTGCAAGTCCTTGCTCTTCGCATGAGTAACAGAGCAGATATGCAGCAAACGATGGTGCATGGAGTGTGAGTGTTTAACAAGTATAATTGAAACATTTTCTTATCTCGAAGCTCACAATATAATTCACAAATAGCAATTTAACGACCACGGTAAGGCTGTCAAAGTGGGGTTGACATCCTGTCACCCCTCCTGTTTTGAAATGACAGGTGGAGGGAGACACCAAGAGCTTGCCCCTGTTTTGCTGTGCTCTGCAGCTAATCGGCGTTAAAGTTGGACTGCAGAGTTTCTAACTGAAAAACCATTAGAAAATTATTCCGAGGCCATTATTAATGCATGCACTCACTTGATGCAGCTGTGACCACTGTCCATGTGTGTTATGTAATGCTGAAACCTAGTTACATAAAACTTCAGTGCAGGAACAGGGAGAGATTGCACAGAGGGAGCAATGAAGTGCCACATCCTATTGGCATGCTGCTTTGGACTTAGCACATCTACTTAATTGAAGGGCCACATCTTCAACTTCATCTCAAAGTGTCTCTGCTCCTCTTCATACAAAGACAGTGGTGCATGAGCATGCATCTGAAATGAAAAACCTGTGGCTGGGTGTGCAGTTGGGCTCATGTTGCCTGCATTTCAGTAGTTTTGGGTTTGAATAGCACATCTTAAGACTCCTCTGACGCTCTTTGGAACTGAAAAAAATAGTCTCCTGGTAGAAAATCTGAACAAATTCACTCTGCAATATGATTAAATTAAACATCAAACTGGGGAAAAAAAAAAAAGGGAAAAAAAAAAGATAAGAGAAAAGAAAAGAGAAAACAACCAAACCCAAGAAAATAAAAGAGAAAAAAAACCCCAAGCAACCAAAGACAAATACTTCGCTCTGAAAACAAAACTGCTATCATTAGTGCAGGACCAAAGTGTTGGGACTGCAGCCCCAAATGTTTGAAGATGATACTACAAGAGTGTGGGTGTTCAGAGCACTGGTGTCTTGCAGATACTTTGTTAAATGTATTTTAGGCTCTGAAAGTCTCAGGCAGGGGGAGAGGAAGCAGTGAGGAGCAGTTGTAACAGGTATTGAAATTTTAATCTTTTTTTTTCTTTTTCCTTTGCTCAAAGCTAAACAAAGAGACCTTACAAATCACCAAATGTTGGAGTTTTAGAGAGGAAAGCTTTGTGCTACTAAAAATATAATAAAAATTAATGACTGAAACAGTGAAAAGGTGAATTAAGCTTTTTGCTGAAGTTCCAGGGAAGGATGGGAGTTGGTTTTAATAGCAGACCTTTATGTCTCATGCCTTTTCTGTGTGACTTGCTCATCAAAGCACCAAAATTATGTCACTCAGGCACAGTATCTTACATACAGCCTGGAGAAGAGAAGGCTCCAGGGAGACCTTATTGCAGCCTTCCAGTACTTACAGGGGCCTGGAAGAAAGATGGGAACAACCTTTTTAGCAGGGCCTGTTGTGACAGAAAGGGCTGATGATTTTAAACTAAAAGAGAGATTCAGACTAGATAGAAGGAGGAAATTGTTAACACCGAGAGTGTTGAGGTGGTAGAAGCCTCATCCCTGGAAACATTGTAGCTCAGGTAGGGTGGGGCTCTGAGCAACCTGATCTAGTGGAAGATGTCCCCAGTCATGCCATGCGGATTGGGCTAGATGACCTTTAAAGGTTCCTTCCAACCCAAGCCACTCTGTGATTCTGTGATAGCAGTCTGCAGTCACCTACAGTATCAGGGTGATGCAGCATTTCTCTCCCTGTGATGTAATCTCTGTCATAACTAAATGCTGAGTCAAGACTTAGCACTGAAAGCACTCCAGGAGGGTTAGATGCATCATGGCTGGTAAAGATGATTTCAGGTACTTTCATTGCTTACTAACTGAGGGCATTGCCCTTTTCAGAAAGAAAGGGAACAGAATGCTTTAGAGAGAGGTTTTGTTGCCAAATTTTGTAGTTCTAACAACGTCTAGGTTTTGAGTCATACAGGCTGAGGAACAACTAATCTCCCTTCATATTATCATAAAGATCATGCTGCCACATGTCCAGAGGTGTGGCTTGCACTCTGCAGGTTAGTAAAACAAGAGAGAGATGATAAGATGTGAATGTATAAACAACAGATAAGTCCTAAGTATTTCTTCTGAGATCGTCTTGGTTGAAGTGTTGAGTCACATATGCCTGGTTGTTCCTGATTGATTTCCCTGTTATTAATTAATTATTTGCTGAGAAGGTGATAGTAAAAACAGGCATTAAAATGAGATTTTGAAATCACTGGACAATGGTGCTGAGGGACATCAATGTTGTGTACATGAGTGCAGATGAACAGCTCAGACTCTGCTGAGCCCAAGAGTTACTGTGTTCACACTTCCTATAGCCATCCATTCAGATTTAAATTATCCCTCTTTTTGCACAGAGAAAATGGAATTTCCTTACTGAGCTGATCCCAGTGTCTGGAAGAAGAAACTTCTGTCTGGCTGTGGGAGTGTACAGTCTAGGTATTGGAAACTCATCACATCCAAATGGGTTTCAAACACTGTTCTGGAAGTTCCAGACTTGATGTGCTATTTAAAGGAGACTCATCAGAGCTGCTTTAAGTTAAGAGTGTGATTCCATGGCACTTCCGTTGGGGACAAGATGTTTAGTGTCTGGGTTGGTCAGGTTTAGTGGTTAGGTCTTCTGGCATTCAGTGGCAGACAAGAGTGCCAGAGAGGACACAATGCAAACAGAAACATCAAAAGCAAACCCAGGGTCAGTATGTCGTGCAGCAAGGTATAGTCTGTAATGATCAGTGGGTGAGGCATCAAGGGACAGACTGGTGCAGATATCAGGCTTTGGGCAGGATCCACAATAAGTGCAGGATTTGTTGCTCGGCAAAACTTCCATCTTCCTTTGGACTCCCTTGTCAGCTTCTTAATTCCTCTTGCACAAGTCAGTCAGCCAAGGCTGGTTCCTAATGATCACCAGGAATGGCCCAAGTAGCAGAACCTGCAAACAAGCTGGCAACCCCTTACTGCAGGGGTAGTGCCATTGCCTTGCTGTGAGAGCAGACATTCCCTCTAAGAAGCCATGACCAGGAGCCTGTGTTGGTTGATGTTTGGTATCTAATGTCATTCACTGACAGTATCTCTTTGCCAGCAAAGTACTCAATGCCGCTTCAAGGACCTAAGTTCTTCAGAAGTGACATGCATAGGTCAGCCCTCAGATTGGCAGTGGCAGTTTGATGGGAAAATGCTTGGTCCCTGTCTGACATTTCTGCTAAGTTCCAGGAGTTTGCAAATCCACATGAGTAAGCAGTATGGTGTGGATGAGTTGTTAAGAAAATATTTAGTGAGTTTCTTTGAAGTTATTCTTAATACCTGGAGCCTGGAGAAGACTCCAGGCTGTACAGGGCTTTTTTTAAAAAATCTTATCCTGTAGGTTTTCTACTGTACAAATAGAAACTCCCCAAAGAAGTGTAAAGTAGCTTTTTGTGTGTGTATGAATGGTTGTTTTCTCACTTAAACTAGTTGTCTTTAGAACTTAGAAGTGCCCAACACGAGAGGAGGGCCATTAAGATGATCAGAGAGCTGGGGCACCTCACTTATGGGGACAGGCTGAGAGAGCTGGGGCTGTTCAGCCTGGAGAAGAGAAGGCTCGGGGGAGACCTTAGAGCAGCCTTTCAGTACCTGAAGGGGGCCTACAAGAAAGTTGGAAAGGGACTTTTTACAAATGATAGGATGAGAGGGAATAATTGAAGCTTGAGGAGGGTAGATTTAGACTGGATACTAGAGAGAAATTCTTCACAGTGAGGGCGGTGAGACACTGGAACAGGTTGCCCCAGGGATATCCCCTCCCTGGAGGTGCTCAAGGCCAGATTGGACAGGGCTTTGAACAATCTGGCCTAGTGGAAAGTGTCCCAGCCCATGGTAGGGGGCTGGCACTAGATGACCTTTAAGATCCCTTCCAACACAACCCATTCCATGAATCTATGAACACACTCTATTAGATCACTGAGAAGCTGGACACTGCTCAATCTGTATCTGAGTTAAAAAAATGGTGTATTAAAGGCACATCTTCTGGAGTTTGGATTACTTAGCAGGTAAAAGTCTTCATGGTAGTATATGAAGACATCTTGAGAAGAAAAGGAGCACAGGTCTGTGTTAGGTGTCCATAGGCTGTTGAGCTCTCTTTGGTTCAGCAGCCAGAGCAGAATTTTGTCTGGTGCAATGCATGCTTATATCCTAATGCTTCTTGCTTTTCCGTAAGGATATTGCTGTCTGGTTTTGGAATTAGAAAAATGACAAAAGATATAAAAGCTTGCAGTTTCATGCTTTTAATCCACTTTTTAACAGTTTCTCAGCCAGCTACTTGCCTTATATTGGATTGAAGTAAGTTGGATTTTTATTTCCTAATGAATCCTGGCATGTTTCTTTCAATTTTTAGGTGGTTGCAGTGCTACTCTCTTAAGTACCCAAACTGCATTGCAGCAATGTTGCAGCCCCACAAAATCCAGTAATTTTTGTTAATATAATTATTTTTCTGCATAATGCATTAGATTTTTTTCATTGGTTCATATTTCCTGTCCTCACATCTGGGGCTCTGCTCATGTGCATCTTGGGGATTTCTTCTTCTGGAATCATAGAATTGTTTAGGTTGCAAGAGACCTTTTAAGATCATCAGGTTCAACTGTTAACTCAACAATGCCAAGTCACAGAATCACAGAACATTAGAGGTTGGAAGAGACCTCCAGAGATCATCCAGTCCAACTCCCCTGCCAAGGCAGGATCTCCTAGGGTAGTTCACACAGGAATGCATCCAGGTGGGTTTGGAAAGTCACCAGAGAAGAAAACTCCACAACCTCTCTGGGCAGCCTGCTCCAGTGCTCTGTTACCCTCACTGTAAAGAAGTTTCTTCTTATGTTGAGGTGAAAACTTCTATATTCAAGTTTGTATCCATTGCTTCTGCACAGCAGTGAAAAGAGATTGACCCCATCCACTCAACACCCACCCCTCAGATGTTTGTACACATTGATGAGATCCCTTCTCAGTCTTCTCCATACTAAACAGCCCCAGGTCTTTCAGTCTCTCTCCATAGGGGAGATGCTCAAGTCCCCTAATCATCCTCGTGGCTCTCCACTGGATTCTCTCCAGCAGGTCCCTGTCTCTCTTGAACTGGGGACCCCCAGGACACAGTATTCCAGGTGCGGTCTAGCGAGGGCAGAGTGGAGGGGGAGAACTTCCCTGAACTTGCTGGATACACTTTTCTTGATGCAGAGATCATCCAGTCCAACCTCCCTGCCAAGCAGGATCACCTAGGGTAGTCCACAGAGCAATGCATCCAGGTGGGTTTTGAAAGTCTCCAGAGAAGGAGAATCCCCCAGGCCTGCAGCATTACTTGGGGTTGTTGAGACCCAAGTGCAGGACCTGGCTGTGTTAAACCCCATACAGTTGACTTTGGCCCATTGATCCAGCCTGTCCATATCCCTTTGCAGAGTCTTCCTACTTCTGAGCAGATCAGCACTCCCACCCAACTTGGTGTGGCCTGCAAACTTACTGAGGGTGTACTTGATCCTCTCATCCAGATAATTGATGAAGATAATTGATGGACTTGGTGATCCTGACAGTCTTTTCCAACCTGGATGATTCTGTGATATTAAACAGAACTGGCCCTGAGGAACACCACTTGTGACTGACTGACAACTGGATTTAACTCCATTCACCACCACTCTTTGGGCCTGGCCATCCAAGTTTTATCCAGCCAGTTTCTCCAGTGGAATGCTGTGGAAAACAGTAACAAAAGCTTTGCTAGAGACTAAGGTAGTTACTCTCTGCACCATTCTTCCTGTATCCCAGGACACCACAGGCATTCTTCAGGCAGTGTGGTGGTGACAGGGAGAGGCTGTGTTTTAAGTGCTCCAGCTCTCTTTAGCTGACAGAGTGTGTTTTGAGGAGTTTTGCTTTCTGCTTCAGACTTGAGGCTTGTCTGTGCTTCAAGGCTGGACAAATAAGTAGGGAGCTGTAATTGTTTTTCTGACCCTCCTTCCTGCTGAACCAAGCAGAAATTCTATGATGAAGAGAATCTGACCCATTATTTTGAGTAGTAATGTTAATTGCACCTCATCATCCATTACCTAATTCAGGTCATGCTTTATTTTGCTCACTTCAAATTATCATTCAGATTTGGTTAACCCAGGAATGCAGAGCAGTGACATTAAATACTTGGTTAATTTGAAGATCTTCAGATTCAGCAAACCGACCTTTAAATATCACTAACAGAATGTTGGAGTGGCTGCAGCATTCTTTCAGCAGTGTATAATTTTTATAGACTTGATTGCTCCTATTAATGCCTTTTTGGTTTAGTTCTTCCCAGTTGTTCCCAGGAGAAATTTGGAGTTGAAATAGTAGAGTGAGCAATATTTTCAAGTGCTTCAAATGGGAGGGAAATGGAACCATTTCACAGAAGGATTTTGACTTGGATTTGGTTGGGTTTATTTTGTTTCCTTTGTGTGTCCAAAAACAAAGCTTAAAGTTAAATAACTGTGTGTTCTTCAGGAGTTTTGATTTCACCACCCAGTCGAAAACCCTTTTGGCAGCCAGCACCTCTTCCATGAGGTACAATGGATCCTCCACTCCACGATTTTACATTTGCATTTAGTTCCACACAGCTAATACGGCATTAAATATCTCTGATGTTTTAACGTAGCATTCAAAGGCAAAGTGGGCTTTAAAATTAGGTGACCATTCTTGGAGCGATTGGTCTATCTAAATTCTTGCAGCGTATCCATCACCTGTGGCATCTCGTTGCCTTTCTGAGAGTCTCTATCAAAGAGCTGATAGCTTTTGGAGAAGGATTGCAAAAACCTGGCTTTCTCCATTCCTCGAAATGCTGACTGTTAGACTGGACCTGCCTCATCTTGAGGGGCTTTGCAGAATTTAGATGGGAACCCATCATCACCTGGCATATTGCCAGCCCTGAAGGACTTGATAGCTTCACTCAAGGCTTTGTGCTTCACTGGTAATAGCTGCTATATCAGGTCATTTCTGGCAGATTAGAGTCATTATCATAATCAAATGTGTATGATTTGGGGGGCAAAAAAAAAACCTCTGTAAAACTGCTGACTGCCTAAAGAGTTTCAACAAATAATTTTTCACCCACAAGTGAAGTACTTTTGCTGGCCTAGTGTGGTTTATGCTGAGCTGACAATAATTTTCCTGCTTGCTCCTCACACTTACTCTGCTTAGTGTATGGTAGACCTTTCTGGTCAAGTGATAGATTAATATTTCATCCTGGCAGAGTGCTATGGTAACGAGGCCTTGAGTAACCTGTGCTAGTGGGAGGTGTCCCTGCCTATGGCAGGGAGTTGCAACTAGATGATCCTTGAGGTCTCCTTCCAACCTTACCATTCTATGATTCTATATCCCTTTTCTAACATGGAATGCTCTGTGGATGTCCCCAGTTCCCAAATGCTCTTTTCAGTAGCCTTAAATCTGCCTGTTTGAGATGAATCTTGTGTCTCACTTATGAGTACACAGATTAGTGAAGTCTGTACAGTGGGAGATAGGTGGAGCTTAAAGGCTGGTGTGGACCCAGTGGTGGTGAACTCTGCAAGAAGAATTACAGAATCACAGGGTGATGGGGGTCGGAAGTGACCTATGGATCCATCTGAACATCTGGAAATGCTCTTTTACTGTGAGTGTGACAGAGCACTGGTATGGATTGCACAAAGAGGCTGGTGAGTTTTCATACTTGGAGATATCCAGAAGCCACCTGGACATGGTGCTGAGAAACTGGCCCTGGGTAGCCCTGCCTGAGCAGGAGGGCTGGACTGGCTGACCTGCAGAGGTCCCTTCCAAGTGCAACCAGTCTCTGATGGGTTATAACATGGAGGGGTGCACAATGCAGTAATAGCATCACAGAATCATTTCATTTGGAAAAGACCTTGAAGATCTCCTCCCCCTATACTCAGCCCTAGTTAGACCACATCCACAATATTGTGTAGAGTTCTGGGCTCCCCAGTTCAAGAGGGACAGGAAACTACTGGAGAGAGTTCAGTGGAGAGCTACAAGGATGATGAACAGTCTGGAGCATCTCCTACAAGGAAAGCCTGAGAGACCTGGGGCTGTTTAGTCTGGAGAAGAGAAGGCTGAGAGAGGATCTTATCAGTGTCTACAAAGCTCTGAGGGGTGGCTGTCAGGAGAATGGAGCCAGGCCCTCCAGTGATACTCAGTGATAGGATGAGGGGCAATGGATGTAAACTTAAACACAGGAAATTCCATCTCATTATGAGAGAAAACTTCTGTACTGTGAGTGTCACAGCACACTGGAGCAGGCTGCCCAGACAGGTTGTGGAGTCTCCTTCTCTGGAGATCTTCAAAAGCTGCCTGGACACATTTCTGTGTGACCTGCCCTAAGTGGTCCTTCTTTGCAGGAGGGGTTGGACTTGATGATCTCTGAAGGTCCCTTCCAACCTCTAGCATTCTGTAATTCTATGATCATCAAGTCCAGCCATTATCTAACTCTACCAAGTCTGTGCTAAACCATGTCCCTTAGCACCAGTGTTGTGATTACTCAGTTGCTCATGAGCTCACATTTTAAACCTGCAGTCCCAACTGATGTTTTCTGTTCCCATGCAGCATGTCTGTAGCTCATGCAGCTACTGCACTTAGAATGCCGTGGTCAAGTGGATACATAGTGTGGGTCTGAATAAAGGTGAAGGAATGTAGAAATTAAAACAAAACAAGCCTTTATTTACATTAAGTAGCCTCCTGTTAACAGGAGCTCTTATTAAGCATTTCACTTCTTAGTTTTGTCTGTATGATTGTTTTGCTGCCTTTCATTATCATTAATTGGGGAGCTGAGCTTCCCTTTAGGAAACAGTGGAATTTTTTCACATGAAGCCAAATGCCAGGAAATGATGCAGAAAGTCACAAGAGCCTCAGCACACAGCCTTGTTTGGGTTTGGGGATAAAGCATGTGGAATTGCACACAGCTGCATGAAGAGCCTGGGAAGAGTCTAGGACAAGTCAGAATTTCTACAAAACATCTTCAGTTTCTGCCCACCTTCTCCTCTAGCTAAAATTCAGTTTCGTGTTTCAACGGCTGCCGTGTACTTGTCTCTGGCCCTGACAAATGCAGTCTTGCTCAAAATCGTGGCAAAGGCTCCTGCAAAGATTGTTGTCCCAGCTTGTCACTGAGGCTGGTGATGAATGCTGGCATCACTGGTTGATCAGAGGCAGGAGCTGATATTTCAATGAGAAATGAGGTAGGTAGGGAATGAATAGGTCTTGAAAGCAAAGGCAAGCAATTATGTGCTAGAGATTTGGTTACAGGGGAAGGGGAATTGGTGGAAGGTTTAGAAGAGTGACATGGGCAAACTTGCCTTAGCTTTTTCCTTTTAACACCAATGCTCTTTCTTGAAAGTTCCATCTGGGATACTCACAGTATCCTTCTCAGAAGTCTCTCTTGATGTTTGTTGTGTCTGCAGAGACTTGGCAGTGATCAGCTTAGGGTATTGCTGTGACTTACACCACCTGATAGTTTCCTTGCACTCTCACTCTCATTTATTTGTCTGCTTGTTCCTTCTTGTAGAGAAGGCAACCTCTACTAGCAGCCCTCTCTGCAACAAGACTCGTTCATCACACTTTGCATACTGCAACTGTTAAACCCCATCTAACAAAAACCCCCTCCAGTTGTTTAACTACCTGCTTGCTTAGTGACCCAGCCTTAAAATTAACTGGATGGCCTCTAACATAAACCTTGCCCCGGTCAAGCAGTCCCTACCTACCCTTTGCTTGGCAGTTTGCTGCGAAGTCTGGACCTCCCTCTTCTGATGAGTGTCTGCAGCCTTTTCCTGAGCCACGACCCCTGTGGCACAGCCATCTGTCTAGCTCAGTGATACTTTATTTCCTTGTAAATCCCTTCTCCATCCCTGGTGGGTCATGTAAATCATTTAGCACACTGCTTGTTGTACAGCTCTTTCAGAAGCACGCAAAGGAAAACGAAAGATGGAGATTTCAGTTCAGAGTCAATGGCTGCAGGAGGACAGGCTGTGCAGTAAGGCAGTGTGAATAGGTTAGGGATAAGGAATACTGGAGTTCTGCACCTGGAGAAAGGCAGTCACTCTCCACTACCTGTGTGGCCGATTAAGAGGAGTCAGGAGCTCAAGAGCTTTCTCCCCTGCAGAGTCACTTATGGCTTGAACAGATTTTTTTTTTTACTCACAAGCATGGCTGCATAAGAATAACTGAGCTCTTGCAGGTCTGTTCAATAGCATCAACACTTGTCAGCAGCACTGAGCTAACTCACGTGCCTTGGTGGCCATTGGGCTGCATGCAGCAGGACATGTGTGTTAGTGCACTGAACTCCTTGAGGTCTGGGTACCTTGAAGGCTCAGGTCAGCTCTTATGCCCAGATTGAGCTGCTCAGTTTGCCACTATAGTGCCCTAAACGACCAGGAGTTCATACGCCCTAATCGCCCAGCATGATGCATGTGATGTCCTTCTCCTTCCCACTGTGAGTTTACTGGGACCCTCTTTAGTGGGTGCCGTAGCCATGGAATGCCATGTTCCAGCTGTGAGTTCATCCCATCCCTGGAGAGTTGAGGAGCATTTCTGCTTCCATTCAGTGCAGCTGGGACTAGTCCTGTATTGGTCTTGCAGATGGATATTCTTCCTGCAACATCCCTAGGTCAAGCAGAGAGCTGGATGAGAGGGAAAATGTCTCCTAATTGTCCGTAAGTGGACATTCTGGTTTTAGAGGTATGTTTAAAAAAAAAAAAAGTGCTCAATATTAGGCTTCAGCTTGATTTCTCATCATGATTAGCTTAAACCCAGAAGTCAGACACCTAATATTCTTGCTGAATCTTTCACTGTTGTAACTCTGGACAGCCTTCTGATCTGCACAAATGTCATCATATGCTTTGTGAAATTCTTACCCTCAGCAGCCTCTAACAGCCACTACTACCATCATCTGCATATTGCAGGGAAAAGTGTTTCCTTTTATGAAAGTAGTCAGCACTCTTTCTCAAGGCCTGGTAAACCAAGGTTTAGATTTGATCAAGTTGTAAATTGCTCAGGAGACTGCAGACTCCTAGAAGAGCACAGCTCTGTGCACCTGGAATAAAGACATGTGCTTGTATGTTAATTTTTTTTTAAATGCCTGAAATAATGAACAAATGCTAATGCTCACATATGGGGAGGCAGGAGACTCCTCTGTTTTGAATCTGTGAAGTTGAGGAAGTGTGGGGGGAATTGGCAGAACCTGGAAGAGAGTTCCACCTTTCAGCTAGGGTTGTCAGCCTGTTAAACGATGCTGCTGGAGTTCAAATCAGAGGACTCTAAACCCGTGTGAAACGCCTGACTCAGGCTATTTCACAGAGGGCTGTTTCCGATCATTAATGACCTATTGAGTACCTCAGATGAACAGAAGCACACGGTTGGAAGCAGGATTGATTGAAACAATTAAATCAAGAGGAAGTCCCTTACCCTGACTGCAGAAGTTTCACCTGAGGCATTCTGGATGTCTTGTTGTTTCAAATTAATGGACACAGGAGAAGGCCCCCTCAGCTTTGTTCTAGGAGAGCATTGGTGTAGATGTTCCTCCTGACTTCCAGGATTCTGTAGCAACTGTGACGCACTCCCAGCTATTTCTGGTTTAAAATGTTGTAAACAGTAAGGCTTGAAACATTTTTGTTGACAGCTTAGCAGGGAATGGGATAAAATCAGTTGCATCAGGGAGGTCCTAGTATAGCATGTGTGGATGTTAACCTGAAGTGTATATGACATAAGGTCTCTTAGTAGACAACTGAATCACTGTCTAGGGTATGCTCAAATTCCTTTGATTCTTTACTGACAATTGAGTCTTACAACAACTCCAGTTACAATGATGCCAAAGAATTAATTTGATACCGTTATCACTTAAGCTACGGCATGCTTACTTTTGTCTGTGTGGCTCAGGCTAAAAGGAGTTGCAGATGTGTTATGGGAGCTGTGTGCTGAGTTAGGACATGATCTGGGCCTGGGAAGCATGGCTGGGTCCCACAGGAAGGCTGGGAAGGAGAACACTCTTTAAATACTCCTTTGACTCATGCCTAATTTTCATAGGTGACATACATTGTCCTGAGCATCTTTGGAGGGCTTTGCACTCGAGATAGAGTTTTCCTTTTTTGGTATTCTGTTGAATATTGAGGAACCTTTTATCTTTTGCTTCCTGGCTGAAGGTAACTTTAGATAAAGCTGAAGCTGGAGTGAGTGCCAGTCCCTAATGAAATTTCCAAGTGCAGATTATGTCAGGCAGGTTACTTTGACCTTTCTGGTTTGTTTCTGTAGGAGATGTGCAACGGCAGAGCCTAATCTTCCTCTTTCTAAAGTCAGAGCTTGTTTGGTGAGGTTTTCAAAATATTCCCATCTGATAAATTTATCTGACAAGATTTATGAACCCGTTAATATTCCTTAAATTAACTCAAGACATCCCATTATCTTGATAATTATGCTTACACAATATCATGTTGGCCATTAATTTGATTTCATATCTAGCTGCACACAGGCTTTGAAAGAGTTTTATGCAACACATGCATTTGTATACTTTTATCTGTCGTGTGGAGCTACTTGCCCAAAAATTGTTTTTAGCTTTGTCTGCTCTTGGCAGAGTGTGAGGTGTCTCCTGTGTGACCTGCCCTAAAGCAGTGCTGCTTTGCAGGAGGGTTGGACTCAGTCTCTGGAGGTCCCTTCCAACCCCTAGCATTCTGTGTGCTGCACTGCATTCTGTCCTGCCTCTGCATCATCTTCACACAGGGCAGAGCCGTGACTCTTCAGGGAATATTAGAGAGGAGCACATTCCTCTGAGGGCCATTGTGTATAGAGAGATGTTGGCAACCGCCAGCTTCAAGCAGTCCATACAGGCTTTGAGCAGACAACCATCAATCACCAGTGAACCACAGATTCTGTAAAACAGCCACTAATATTTATTTGGCATGTTACAAGTTTTAAATAAAGTCCTCAAGTGAAAAATATTTGGATACTCACACAGACGTGCCCCTGTTTTGCTGTTAAATATTTACATTTCTAGGCAAGGCTTCAGGGTGGTGGTCTGTATCCCAGCAGACACGAGTAAATACATTCCATGCAGTGATTTATCAGTCTATACAGCCTGCTTGCACTGTACTATATACATCTTACTGTACAAGCAGCTTCTCAGCCTGACCTCAGCACTTGAGCACAGTGACATCCCAGCTCTTCCCCATGGCTACAGAGACCAGAAAATGAACAATTTCTCTGGTGTCTCCACGGCAGAAAGTTCTCTGTCCTTGCGTAGCAGCTGGGCAACCTGATCTAGTTAAGGATGCTCTTGCTTGCTGCAGAGGCAGCTGGACTAGATGACCTTTGGAGGTCACGTCCAACCCAGACCATCCTGTGATTCTATGACCCATTCGGTTGGTAGTAAAGCAAAAACATCTTTCCAAAGCTGCACTTGCACAGCAGTCACATCTCTGCAGCCTGGGCAAACCAACCATCAAGTCTGCAAAACACCTGCTGCAAACAGTTGCCTCTGCAGCCTTCCTTTCAGCCCTGACCAGGTCAGCTCTGGGAGGGTGATATGGGGTATGACCTGTGACAAGGACTACCCAAAGTAATTAGCAACACCACTACAAGGCAGTAGCCGTCTCACACAGGCTTTGTAGGGGCACCAGCCCTTCTTAACTGAGCAACTCTGCTTTGCTCACTGGCGGGTGAAAACTCAGACTAAATTCCATTGCTCCTTCCTGCTCTCTTCTTGCTGAAGTCAGGCCCTGCTGTTGGGCACTGATACTCACATGCATTAATAACCTCATTTTAAGGAAAACATCCATATTGCTCTCTAACCACTTAAATGTATGATCACTTGGATGAGGAAGATTCAGCTCTCTAACCTTCTGCTTGGTAGCCATTGTCTGGAGGTGTGCTGGCCCAGTGACCCTGGCTTTTGGAAAGCTTAATGCTGTTTGAGTGGCAGCTGTGCCCCATTCCCCAGTGGGGTTTTTTTGGTATCTGTTTGTTTCTGGTGTCTGTGGAAAAGATTTGAAACAGAATGAACAAAAGTGGGGCAGAGCTTAGTAGGTCTGGGAGGAATCCTGGGCATATTAAAACCGAATGGGAAACAAAACTTTGACCAAACTCTAGAGAAATATGGACTACAGGTCTGCTGTGAGTTGCCTGGCTGGCTTTCCACCTCTAAATCACTGCCATGCAGCAAATTTAGTAGGGATAGACCCAACAGGCATTGGTTGGGAGTCTCCAGGAATTTTGTGTATGATTGTAGCCATTTTTAATTCCCCTCTTAGACAGAAAAAGTATGCTTTGGATTGGTAACAGTATTTGGCATGACAGCAGCTTGAAAGACAAACTGCTTTGGAGAGAAGAGGACTGTGAAGGGGATGTAGCTATCTGTGTCTAGTAGAGGTAAACAGACCACCTTTGTGCAGGAAAAACACAATTTCTATTCTTCTCTGGTAATTTGCCAAATGAGAAAAACTTATATATGTCTATACATATCTGAGGGGTGGGTGTCAAGTGGGTGGGACCAATCTCTTTTGGTGGTCAGCAGCAATAAGATAAGGAACAGTGGATACAAACTGGAACAGAAAAGGTTTCACCTTGACATGAGGAGAAACTTCTTTACAGTGAAGATGACAGAGCGCTGGAACAGGCAGCCCAGAGAGGTTGTGGAGTCTCCTTCTCTGGAGACTTTCAAAACCTGCCTGTATGCATTGCTCCGTGGACTACCCTAGGTGATCCTGCTTGGCAGGAAGGTTGAACTGGATGATCTCTGGAGGTCCCTTCCAACCTGTAATGTTCTATGATTCCCTGCCCTGTGCTTTGCTCCTGTCTCTGCCATGGCTTTCACCAGCGGGCTTAGCTGCTCTCTTGGCTGTTTGTGGCAATGGTACAGACTGGCCTCCTCCCTATGCAAACAAAACTTTCAAGTGAGAAGTTAAGTTTGATTGCTTTAATCTCTTTGTGTCTTCCTCTGTGCGTTCCTTTTTAAATGGAAGCACGCGTCTTGATTTTCTGTCTTGCTTGGAAATGGAAATCTGAAGGAGTGGTGGGGGGGAGTGGAGAAATAACGATGAAGGAAGAGATAAATGTGGCCAAGGTGGAAGCGATAGTTTATTCATGGCGTTATGTCTCTCTTATCTTGATCTGGCCTACTTGAAGACTGGTTTTTTTCCCCATCCAAGCTCCTTTGATGGGTGTTGATAGTTCTCTTCCCACTGCTGTGGCCGTGGCCTGATCCTCTCGCCCCACTTCCCTCACAGTCAACATCCACAGGATGTATATTATAATTTGTGTGGATGAGAGTAGAAGCAGCAAAAAATAACCTTTCCTGGCATAGCAGGCAAACCATCCATCTGTTTTCCACCAGCTCCCACATCTCCTGTTTCTGAGGCTTCTCTACTGATACTGCAGCTGACTGCCAGGCTGGAATCAACAACCTGGAGATTCTCTTCCACGTTTTATTACTTTTCCTTCCAGGAATTCTCTGTAAGCCCAACATATTCCTGGAGGTCTGCTGGTTTTTAGTATTCCTCTTAGATTTAGAGAAGTATGAGACTTATGTTTTGCTGTGTTTTGTTTTGTTGAGAGACTTTCAAAGTCTCTGTATGTGGCTGTAGCTTTCCGTTCTTGCTGTCGATTTTCTCATGCTGTTGAGGAATTCATTGAGGCTTAGTTTCGAGTCAGGGTTTGGGCTTTTTTTTTGTTGCTTTTATTTTTTTTTTTAATTTCTCCTTTCTGATACTGCTAATGCCAATTAAAGTAATGAGCCAGTCTGTCAAATTCATGATTAGCTTAAACATCACAAGCCTTTAATAAATGGCTTGTTTCTTGAGGCTTTGCAGCCTACTTGAGCTTTTCAGCCTCCTCTGTGCACCTCTGCTGGAGACCACCTTTACTGGAGGCTGCTTCCAAGGTAATCAGTTGTTTTCAAAAGCTGTGACTTGAAATAGAGCATCATGAGACTTGCAACAAAACTGCAAGGGTTGGCAGCGCTGAGCTTCTTATGCTATAAGCTTTACAGTATTTTAAGTGCTTTTGTGAGACACTTACAGTGGCACTCCCCCCTTAACTGCCTCATTGGAAGCAATTCATGCAGCTTACAACATGATTCTGTCAAGGTTCACAGAGACTCCAGCTTCTTTCCTATGTGACCCAGACATTCTGTCCCCTGAAATGTGCCAGACAGACTTTGAGAAACACTTTGCACTTTTCCCAGAGTCTGCTTCTCAGCTCCTCGAACAAATATGTAGCTGAGGTAATGTCACTATGGACAGTTATTTGTACATCTTTTCCAAAAGTCAAATGTCTAAGCTAATAAAATCAAGACACTTTGTCACAAGCTCTCTCTTTTCTTTTTACCCCAAATTTCCTTCTGTCACTGCTTTAGGAGAATTTATTGGGACTGTTTCACAGTGTAAGGATTCTTCTCTCTCGTATCAGGTGACAGGATGAGAGGAAATGGCCTGGATTTGTGCCAGGGGAGGTTTAGGTTGGATATTAGGAAAACTTTCTTTACAGAAAGAGTGGTCAAGCATTGAGACAGGCTGTCCAGGGAGGTGGTGGTGTCACTGTCCCTGGAGGTGTTCAAGAGAAGTGTGGACATGGCACTCTGGGATATGCTTTAATGGCCATGGTGCTGTTAGGTTGATGGTTGGACTTGGTGTTCTTACAGGTCTTTTCCAACCAAAACAATTCTGTGATTCTGTGAACCAAAGGACTTTTTTGCCAGTGTACAGAGAGTTTGCTTGGAGGGTTCCTGGCAGCAGCAAAGTGCATTTCTTCTGCATGTGAGCATGATTGTGTTTCCACTCACTTGCATGGTTAACAGCAAATGCCATTTAAAGTCGTGCTGCTCACTTCTAAGGCACTTCTGCCCTGCTCTCAACTTTATCAAATGGTAACAAAATCCTTCCTTTCCATGTACCTTTTTCTCAGTCACAATGTGACCGTGATGATTGCAAGATTGGTTAATCTCTCTGCATGGAGTTTGCAGGCTGTGTTAGGCATTTAGCACAGTACAGGGTGGGTATTCTGCTCTAATTGGTTATAACTTCCTTTAGGAGGCCTGTGTTGGAGTCAGGAGGAGTTGAACCTGTAGAAAACATAACAAAAACCTAGGGAAATGTGAACGCTGCAGCAAGGTGCCTATCAGATGTTATTCCTAGACAGAGGTGGAACTAGAGGTGGGTCAGGTTGTTCCCAGTTTGCTAGATCTCCTTCATCCCTGACCAGAGCCTCACACAGGGAGCTTGCCCACCCCAATCTCACGCTTGCTTGGTGAAATTCCCACTTTGAGCAGGTACTTGAAAGCATTGTCAGGTGCAAGCAGAGACTGCTTGTGTAGCCTGGCAATAATCTCAGGGATGCCCAAAGTCAAGTATTTTCTTCAAATCTGGCAGAGGTAATTTTCCCATACATGAGGTAAGGGTTCTCTGATTTGGAAGGAGTTCTTGTTAGCTTCCTGTTGTCATGGATGTGCAGCTGTTAGAGTGAGTCCAGAGGAGGGCCACAAAGATGACTAGAGGGCTGGAACACTGAGTCTAGTTGAGAGTCATCCCTGCCCATGGCAGGAAGGTTGGGGTAGATGATCTCTAAGGTCCTTTCCAACCTAAGCCATTCTATAATTCTATGAAAACAATTTAAGAGAGATGAGGTTGTTCAACCTGCAGAAGAGAAAGCCTGGAGGAGACCTTGTTGAAACCTTTCAGTACTTAGTGGGGCCTACAAGAACACTGGAGAAGGACTTTTTACCAGGTTATGTAATGATAGGATGAGGGGTAATGGCTTTGAACTGAAACAGGATAGATTTAGACTAGATGTAAGGAAGAAATTCTTCACTGTGAGGTTGGTGAGACACTAGAACAGGTTTCCCAGAGAAATGGTAGATGTCCCATTCCTGAAAGCATTCCAAGGCCAGGATGGGTTTTTGAGCGCCCTGGTCTAGTCGAAGATGTCCCTTCCTAGACAGAGACTGAATAATCTTTAAGGTTCCTTTCAACCCAAACAATTTACTCCTGCTTAAATAAAGAATATTTCAGATTTTTATTTCTTTTCTGGGTTTGATAGTGACTTATTGTCGTCATTGAAAACTTTTGTGTGCTCTGGAATTAGAAGAAGGAACAGAAACTATAGAAACTAGAGTGCTGTGCAGTAGCAAAAGAACTGAGACACAAGGCAAGGTGAAACAGAAAGCAAGTCATAAAATGGCCAAGCAAGCTGCACAGCTGTGCAGAAGCCTTCAGTCTTTGCCTCAGAGTAGTGACATGGAAAAAACCCACACAGATCAGAAAGGAAGGAACAGAGCAAGGGAGGGAAACAGGTAAAAAGTGAGGGGACTTTTTCACAGAGTGTTGGAATGTCAGTACCAGAACCTTCCTACCTCTCTACAGCTACCTGAAGGGAGGTCGGAGCGAGGAGGGTGCCAGCCTCTTCTTCTTAATGACAAGCAATAGGGCTAGAGGAAATGGTTGCAGGCTGTGCCAGGGGAGGTTCAGACTTGATATTAGAAAATATTTCTTCACTGGAATGGTTCTCAGACGTTGGAAGGGTCTGCCCAGGACAGTGGTGGAGTCTCCATTCCTGGAGGTGTTTAAGCAGTGTGTGGACCTAGTGCTTAGGGATATGGTTTAGTGTTGACCCTTCAGTGCTGGCTTGAGGGTTAGACTGGATAATCTTGAAGGTCTCTTACAACCAGATATATTCTGTGATTCTGTGACCTGATCCAGCCACTCTGACTTTAATCTTGCCCTAAGTCCCGTGCCATACCCAAGAGCTGTAGACTTAATCTACAAAGTGTATTTGCAAGTAGCCGAAACTCAGAGTTTTCCAGTGCCACAGCATAGCACACAAAGTGGTGTCTCTTTCTTAGTCATTTTTTATGTATCCTCGATGGGATGCTTAGTACCTTCCCAGTAACTCTTGTTTACCCCAGCTGGAGTTGGGGTTGAAATGGCAGGCAGATGTAGAGCAGCCCTTCTCCTCTAGAGTCTGGTTTTTTTTTCAGACATTTATTTTAAGGCAGAGTTGACATTTGGGATGAGTGTGAGACACTCAGCACCAGCACCAGTAAAGTCCTGGTTTAGTATAACCAGAGACTGTGATAGACTGGTGTCAGGGGCAAGGAGGTAGCGAGGCTTACATCACCAGCTCTCTCAGGCTGCATCAGATCTCTCCTAGAGATGTCCCCTTAAGGACTCTTCTTCTGAGCATACACTGGCTTGTGCATTTACCAAGGACTGTCACTTTTACTGAAGGTGGGGGAGCTTGTAATTGGTTTCATTTTATACAGATTCAGTGCAGCTCTGATGCATTGCAAATTTGATGAAGCATCAAGTGCCCTGATGATGCAAAAAGCCATAATTCAATTTTTAATTAGTTTCATTCAAGACCACTTCTTTTTTTTCTTTTTTTCTTTTTTTTCTTTTTTTCTTTTTTTCTCTTTCCCTGAATATTTTGGGTTGATTTTTCTCTCTCTTTTTTATTTGTTCAGTTTTTGAGTTGGGAGCTGCCTCAGCATGTTATATATGCTACTGTAGTGGCATTTCTTAGTGAAGCTCAAGGGAAGTTTTAGAGGCTGCTGCCTTCTGAGAGCATAACTCAGTAAGACAGTGGCTGGAGAAGTCAGTGCAAGAGCCTTCTGGCTCTGTTCAGCTGCTTGCCACCACTGAGGTTTTGGCAGTGCAGCTGTTGGCAGGGACGAATTGCTGAGCCACCACTGAAAATATCTGTGTGGAAAAAGAACTCCACAGGAAAAAGAAAGTAGTGGATGTTGTCAGGCTGGATCAATTCTGTGATGTGTTTTGTAGGCAGTAGTGGTGGTGGCTGTGGTGTGAGTCCAGGTGAGGGGCAACCTTTAAACTTCAGCTCACTGCCATAGCCAGTGATTTGTCAAGTGCCACACGCCTGCTGCTCAAGCATTTGAGTTGGTTTAAGCACTGACAGTGGGAGGGTGTTATGGAAATACCAAGAGCCAACCAAGATACAATTACAGGCTCCTATGGCTTCCATCAGTTGTGACATATTCCCCAAGTTAAAGTTTTCTCATTAAAATCAGTCCAAGTTAAATAAGTCAGACTGGTTACCACGCTCATTTTCAGAGAGATGGTTAGCTGCTGGTGTTTGCCGATTGCTGATTCATCTGGGAGATGCAATGCAGCAGGGAGCATGGATACATCCCCTGGAAAAAGAGGCATTTCACTCGTGTCCTTTAAAGCCTTTCTTCTCAAATACCCTCCTAACAAAAGCACTTTCTGAAAGGTATTCAGTGGTAGTTAAAAGCCAAAGATGTGTTTATGCTGCGGGTTGTTAAATGTATTTACAGCCTTTTTTTGGGAGCTCAGTGGGAACTATGCTGTGGTTATTTATTGGTCTGCATCAACAGCTGCTGGTTGAAATTAAAGAAAATCTATTGCCATGATTTGCAGAAACATTATAGATTGCTTGTGTTACAGTGAGTTATGTGAGGCAATTTGGGTGAAACCAAACACATGCTGGTAGCCAGAGTATTTCAGGAGAAAACACAGTGTGCAATATTCAGATAATCAATATGAGTGGTCTGCACTTCCTTGAGATACAAAAGCAGTCTGATTTGAACTGATTTCTCAGTTTCCTTTGTGATTTCTCAGGCCTGAACAAAGGGACTGAAGGCTCTGGTTTTGCATTTGAGTTAATAGTGGTGACTTCAGCTTGTGCCACTCTTTTCCGCCCTGAGCCGTGCAGATCCAGGGGTTTTCCACTAGTGCAAACTGTTTCTGGCAAGTTATCTGGTGAAAAATCATGTGGTAAAAAAGCATAGAGCCCCAGAGCCAATGCTGATCAGTCCACATAGGCAGTAGTTTAAAGCAGGTGCTTCCCCAGATTCCTGTCCCTCTGGCATCCTGCAGTTCTCAGTCAATTCTTCCACGTTCATCTTTCAAGGAAAGAATCATTGAATAGTTTGAATTGAAAGGGACCCCTAAAGGTTATCTAGTCCAACCCCTCTGCAGTAAGCAGGGACATCTTCTGCTGGAGCAGGTTCAGAGGCCTGTTCAACCTGACCTGGAATGTTTCCAGAAATGGAGCATCTGCCACCTCTCTGGGCAACCTGTGCCAGGGTTTCAGTGTAAAAATGTCTTCCTTATACCTAGCCTAAATCTCCCCTCATATAGTTTAAAGCTGTCACCCCTTGTCCTGTCACAACAGGCCCTGCTAAAAAAATGATGCTGCTTGAAAGAGATGAAGTTGCCAAAGAAAGATTTGTATGCAGGTCCCTCTGACCACAGGTAGAATGCAGTATGGGAAGCCCCATGAAAACAGAAAGACCTGCTCCCAAATGCCTACACAGGCTCCCTCACCACAGCAGCAATCCTTTGACACTTTGTCCCTCTCTCTTCTTTTCTCTGGGAGCCTTGCTGCCAGAAGCCTTCCACTTCGCTTTTTTTATTTCTCTCCTCTGAAATGACCCAAGTGACAAAGAGCACCTCCAGGGGACTGGTCACTTGCCCAGCATAAACTTGAAACTAGAAAGAGTAGTTTGCCAGCAGCTCAGGTACGTTTGCTTGAAAGAGCAGTCCTTGCAGTTATTGATAGGTGCAATTATTGTCACATCCAGGACATTGCTATCTTGGTTGGGTGACTCTAGTGCCGAGGTCATGACACACGGCATGTCTGAGAAATTAAGATTGTTGACTAAAGAAGTAGAATGTGTAGGTCATACGGGCAGCTAGCCAGATTGCAAAGTGCGTGAGAACGTGTGGGCAATTAAGTGGTTTCAGAAGATGAGCTAGCTCTGCGAGGCAGGGACATTCCTCACATCATCTTTCATTTTATTCTCCACATAAAAATCTCTTGCTGGGAATCACTCAGCCTCTTTAGTGAGATTTTAAGTAAGGATAAATTAACAGTGGAACACTGGAAATCTTTTTGTCCTAAGTTTTTTTTCCCTATTTTTGCGTTGCCAGCAGGTCCAGAGAGGTGATTCTGACACTTTGCTCTGGTGAGACCTCACCTGGAGTACTCTGTCCAGCTCTGGTGCCCTCAACACAGCAAGGACATGGACCTGATGGAGCAGGTCCAGAGAAGGGCCATGAAAATGATCAGGGGGTTGCTAAAAGGACAGGCTGAGGGCACTGGCGTTGTTCAGCCTGAAAAAGAGGAGGCTGTGGGGAGACCTAGTAGCAGCCTTCCAGTGCCCGAAGGGGGCTACAAGAAAGATGGAGGGACTGTTTACAAAGGCCTGTGGTGATAGGACAAGGGACAGTAATTTGAAACTAGAGAAGAGCAGATTTAGGTTGGCTGTTAGGGACAGGTTCTTTATGATGAGGGTGGTGGAACACTGGAACGTGTTGCCCAGGGAGGTGGTTGGGGTCCCATCCCTGGAGATACTCAAAGTGAGGCTTGACAGGGCTCTGTGTAACCTGATCTAGTGGAGGATGTCCCTGCTGACTACTGGGTTGGGGGTTGGACTAGATGACCTTTGGAGGTCCCTTCCAGCCTGGACCATTCTATGATTCTGTGTTTAGTACTGATCCTTGTCAATGGGATACTGTGTTTGGTTTGAGTTCCCTTACTTGTAGAGAGAGACAAAACTCAAGTAGAGAAGGTTCTGAATGCTCGGAGACTTCAGCTAGGTAACCACAGAACAAACGACAAAAAAATTGGCTTGTTTAGTCTACAAAGAAAGCAAACCAGAAGGGACATAAAGCTTTGAGTGGCAGTGATCAATGGCTTGCCATAATTTCCAGAGGCAGCAAAGAAATAAATCTCATGTGCCACAGAGAGGAGGGGATTTAAACTAAAATTCTGTAAGACCTTTCCATTGTGGATGGTCAAACACTGTCAGTGGCTACTTGAGAGTTACTCAATGCAGCATCCTCACTAGAGGTGAGAACAGCTTCATCATCAGTCACAGGCAATCTGCATGCAGTAGATCCTACTTTGGAGCAGGTTGGACCAGTTAATCTCAGAGTTCTTCAGCTCTATATTTCTGTTTTTATGCATGAATAAAAAGCCCTACAGCACCCTGTGGCTACAACGGAGGACTTTGTTAGATCTCTGTCTGCTTTCCGTGTCTAATTTTATCTCTGTCTGCGCTTGGTCTTGCTCTACCTCTGGCCACATGTTCTTGCCCACTTCCTTGTGACAGTTCTCTTACAGCTGTGTGGTGACCTAGACTGCAATGCTGACCCAACAGGAAAGCAACCCAGTAAGAGAGTTGAGTTTAATGTAATTTATTCAACCTGCGTAGCTGTTTACTAGGTACAATGCAAACTTTATAGTGGTGATAGCTCATCCTTACCTACTGTGTCAGGAATGCTGATTAATGGGCAATGCAGGATACAAGATCAAGTCTTCTGAAGTTTTCTTCAGGTTTAATACTGACTTGGGGAAGTCAATTAACAATTTTATCTTGTTGCCTCATCTGCAAAACAAAAACCCTTGTCCAGCTTGCAAGAACTACTGTACAACATTTAGAATTAAACTTTAAGAGGAGGAGAAAGTCTATAAAAATGCTGTGAGGTTTTTTTAAAAGGTCAAACCAACATTTTCTGATCATTTGGGCACAAAATTAACTTGAACTGACACAACTTCTCATCTCTATATGCCAAAATAATTTGTCTCCTATGAATGTAGAAGGTAGGGAATCCGCTCAGAGAGGAGCTTCTTAGATATTTGTCACAGCCTCTATTTTCTCATTTTTATTCTCACTGTGTAAGGAGAGTATGAATATTTTCCCAACTGTCTTTGCCCACACTCTGGAGTAGTTTATGGTCCAAACGTATTGAATATTAAGGAAAGGCTACAAAGCTTTGAGCATTTAAAAAATGCAAGCTGCAGTCAGGGGAATGTGGCTGTGCTGTCTTTCTCCTGCCCAGAGAACCAGAGAGTTCAGAGGCGCCCGAGCTGTAAACACACTGTGTCATCCCACCTTAGGCTTTAGCAACAACATGAAAGCCCTGACTGGTGGTTTTGGCACATTTTCCTCTAACCTTGTTGGTGGAGAACCTACTAAGCCAAAGGAGCAAATAGCTTTTGATCCTATGTAGTTCCCAGAAGTCTGGAATACAAACCTGAGTTTGGGTTGGGTTTAGGAGCAACACTTGGCAGCCCATGCGGAAAAGCATTGTGCTTCTCTCTGGCGGTGATGGGCTGCGTGTCCTGGAAGTAGACCTGATGAAGGGCAGCTTCCTCCTGGCCTGCAGGGTATTTGTGTATGGATGATTAAGTATGGCCACCTAGGGGTTCTGAAACGTAACAGTCAGGTCGACCCTCATATAAAAACCCCTGTGTCCAATGCAGCAGCAAATACTGAGCTGCTCTTGGTGGCTACCTGTCCTGTGTATCCTTGTGCAATGCTTTGCCCATGGCTTGGCCAGCACAGTGCAGACATCCTGGATTATAACTTGAAGCACAGGACTTTACTGGAATTTCACTGTTGGATTCTTCCTGAAGTTACTATCCAATTTATGGTGTGTTGTCATTGGTGGAGTAGTTATCAATTCTTTCAGTCATCCTCTGTAGCCTTGCATCGATTTGCATTTTCTTTAAGCCCTGCCTTTCAAGGCTGCTGATTATAGAAATACTTAAGAATTTTGGTCTTGCTGTAAAAAAAGGTTAATTTCCGGCTCTCTCAGTTGCAAAGAGAAGCTTAAATACATGATCCCCAAAGGCTTTGAAAACAGATAAAACTAAAGAAAAAAGAAATGGCAATCTTTAAGCTCTCCATACATGAGCACCGCCATCATTTCTGAATAGTTTGAAGTGGCACCTCCTGTTTTGTTGATTGATTCCACGCAATACTCATTTGTTAAAGATCTGTGTGTTTGGCTGTAGTTTTATTCAGGGCCATCTTTGAGACCTGAAATGAATGGCTGGACTCAAAGATATTTAAAGGTCTTTTCCAACCAAAATGATTCTGCAATTCTATTCTGTGAATGACTTCACACTCTGAATAATTTTTTTTCCATTGACGACAATATATTCTGGTCTGTGTCCCCACCATAAGAGAGAGACAGATCTGCTGAAAAGGTCCAGAACAGGGCCACAAAGGTGATTCAGAGGCTGGAACACCTCTGCTATGAGGATAGGCTATGGGATTGTTCAGCCTGGAGAAGACTCCAGTGGGACCTTGTAACTGCCTTCCAATACCTGAAGGGATCCTGCAGGAAGGCTGGAGAGGGACTTTTTACAAGAGCGACCACGATGGAACAAGGGGAAATGGGTTGAAATTGAAGGAGAATCGGTTTAAAATGGATCTTAGGAAGAGATTCTTCACTACAAGGTGGCAAGACTGTGCAATGGATTGTTCAAAGGGGTTGTGGATGCCCCCTCCTGGTGATGTTCAAGGCCAGGTTGGATGTGGCCTTGAGTAACCTGTTCTAGTTGAGAGGTGTCCCTCCCATGGCAGGGAGGTTGGACTGGATGGTCTTTAAGGTCTCTTCCAGTCTCCACCATTCTGTGATTCTATGATTCAAACCTAGACAAAAACATTAAAGCAAAAAAGCTTTTTTCTTCCTGCTCTTACTGGTAACGCCTCTTAAGCATACTGCTAAATTTTTAGTGTCCTTAGACTTTGTAAATTCTACCTTTGGAATGTAGTTAGTCATCTGCTTACCTCTACTTCACATTCTCTGCAGCAAGATGCTAACCAGCATGAGCTGTTAGTGTAGTCTCCCCAGCTTGCCATCTATGCTCTGCATCAAGAAGGTCTTACATCATAACTGTTCTTAAATGCAGTTGAACCTCACCTGGATTTTCCAGTTCGTTGTTTGCCTTTACGGTGAGCACTGGGAAAGCCAGCAAGAGCTCTACAAGCCTATGGTGAGACAGGGCCAGCTCCTAGATACACTCAGTGTGCAGCCTGAAGGATTTCCTGCGGAATTCTGTTAGTGACAGGTTTGTTAACTTGGAGTTAACAAGAAATAAATGTGGCTTCAGCAGTCATTGACAAACTTAACTAAGCACACTCAAAAACCTCTTAGTTTTGCTAAGCTGTGCTTCAGTGCCTGGACAGTGGCACTCCTTATCAGGAGTTGTGGTGTAACCTTTTGAGGAAGTTTTCTCTTTGGGAGAGAGCAGAAAGTTTTATTACTTGGAGTGAAGCTAAAGGCACAATCTGACTTCTACATCAGTTGAATTTAGCAGCACCTTTTGCTAGTTGTTTTGTGGCCTCATGTATATGTCATGGTTAACTTGATGATTTTTATGCAAGCAAACTTTCCTGGTTTTGTAAAAGAGGAAAAAAAAGATTCCTCTGTATTTCTTACCAGGCAAGTGCAAATGTGGTAACACACCAATAGCACTCTCCTGCTTTAAATGCAAGGTCTCTAGACAATATTTCACTGCAGGGTGTAGACATGCTGTTAGAGGATCATGTTTCCATAAAACAACAGCAGCTTTAGTTAGTACCTTAGGTTCGCTAAAACATGTTTGCTTCCAGGTCTTGATCTTGTTTTCATTGGATACAATCAAATGCTTTATCATTCAAATAACAAAGTGTGTCAGCAAGTAATTGTGTTTGCAGATTTCGGACCATAATGACGTTAGCATATGCAAAATGATAGGCGTGGAAAGGGTAACTCAGGGTGAGACTAAGAATTAGTCTTGTTTATATAAATATATATATATATAGATGCTTTTTGAAACAGGGAAGGCAGCACCTTCCCTGGAAAGAAAGAAGTTCGTATGGTGTTGGCATTGCTCTTTAATGTGCTTTGCCACTACAAGGGGACAATTTTTTTTTTTTTTTTTTTACTTATTTGAATCTTTTTCCAATTAAAGTTTTGGTTTTGGGACAGTGACAGAAATGATTTGAGAACAAATTGAGAAGTAGGAGCTGTAATAACATGAAGGCTTTTCTTCTACTTAGAAATTAATGTCTAACAGCTGAGGAGGCTGAAAAATAAGTAAAACAAAACCTCAAAGGCAATAATCGTACTTTTCATTAGTATTCAGCAAATCTGCAGCACAGGACCTTTGCCATACAGCTGCGTATGGGGAGAAAGAGTTCATAGCATAGCCTTCATATGCTCCCCCAGGAGACTAGGAAGGTAGATTTTGGGTGGTGTCCTGTCTGCAGACAGGAATAAACCCATCTTTCCTTCTGCCCTTCAGAATGTACATTTTCAATCTGAAAATAACTTTTTATTTTTAGAGTGAAAGAGGTGAGGTTTCTAAACACAAACACCCCTTTCTCCCTTCAGTCTTTGCTACCCTGACTACCAGCCCCCTGACCAAAGCAGCACTTCAGTTGAAAGTAAAGGGAGAGGGATGCCATTCCCCTCATTAGTTGAGTCTCTGCTGCCTCAGAGCAGGTTGTAGCCACTGTATCAGAGAGACTGGAAGCTGCTTGACCCTTGGGCCTCCACACGCCAACTCCACACTGCTCCTAGCTGGGAGCTGAAATCTCCAATTCTGATTCCATGCGGAGTAGCACTGGTTATGCACTGGGTGGTCAGTTTGGGTCTATTTTTAGGGTATGAATAAGGATTACATGTTTCATCTGTCTGCACCTTTTGTGTAACACCAGACTTCTCTCCCCATTTACAGTCTGAGCTGACTGGGAAACGTGAGTGGAAAAAAAGGCTTCTGAAATCTGTGGTTTCTTAAGATCAGACTAGCAAGGTTTGGGTTAGGTTGCAAGGCAGTCTGAGACACAAGGCTCACTTATTGCAGAAGTCGTCTCTGGAGTTTCATTTTATTTGCATGCCACATTCCTTAGAGCAAATAAAAAGTGTGAGTTTTGAAATGGTTTAGATGGATTTTTCCCAAACCTCAACAAAATCTGAGCTCCCATTGTTCACAACTCATGTTAAGTTCCTCACTCGGACAGTACGTGGCAGTGATCACAGCTCTGTAAAGCCAATGTGCATGATTTATGCTCTCAAGGATGGGTTTTTCTCATCCTGGCTTGGTAGTGCAGTAAACAGTTTTCACTGTTACAGCAAAGTGTTTTTTAAGGGCTTCTCTTTATCTGTTTCTCTGTCGAAGCATCCAAAACCCCAATCTTCATTATATTTTAGGAATTGCACTGCACAGAAGCCATGTGTTTTTTGATTTTGATTCTCCTGTAGTGGACATTGACTTCCATTTGATTCTCTGATGGTATTTAGTCCAATTTAGTGATGTGCTGTTTTGTGCTGCTTTAGCAGGAGCTGTTAGTGGCTTGTGCTTTTCACCTCCAGGAGCTGCTCCTCTGTTAGTCCTCTATGAATAGATCTGGAGACTGGAGCCCGTTAGAGAAAGGCACAGTGCAAACACATAAAGAGAGGCACTGTTTGGCCTGCAAAGGTTGCAATCTAAAAATGAGCTTGATGATGTCTAGACAAGACTGCAAGTATTTAGAACCTTTAACAGTGCTTTGCATCTTCAAAGCACTCTGCAAACATTAACTGATTAACATAACTGCGCCATCTGTTTTGATGTTTACATTTTGTGCAAGCAAAATTCCTGCTTTGCCTTATTACCTCTAGCAGGTATGTGGCTGTCATTATTATGGCCCTTTAGAGGGTGGTAGAGTCAGGTCCATGCATGTCTACAGTAACACTTTGCCTTAAAACTCAAGCCAGTGCCATTGGGGCCCCCCTCCTTGACCCAGCTATGGCAGTTGGGATTATTTCCCTCTGAAAATTTAGCCTCTAGTCTGTTGAAATTGTTGTTCCATGGCTGCTGGAGGCTGCTGCCGGCTGCTACCTCTCTTGTCGCTTTGCTGCTCAGCTTAACTGTTTTCTCCCTGGCTGCAGACAGGCAGGGACATATCCAGCAGCCACGGGAGCTGCTGTGCAGAGTGCTCCCAGGTAGAGAGCTGAAATATCAGCTTGGGCAGACAATGTGGGAGAACCATGAAAAGAAAGTGAAGCCTTTACTCAGCTTTTGGCAAAAGGTTGTTTTTCTGTCCAGCTTCACACATGGCTATCAGAAATTATATTTTCATCCCTTTTCCCACTTGATAATGGAGATTTTGTGTAACTCAAGGGCTTTGTTGACTGAACCAATGTTAATTTTCTATCTCATTTTAATTTATTCCTAAGAATTTAAGCAAATTCTGGTTTACAACTGATTTAAACCAAAATGCTAGAAGCACTGAAAACCATCAGAACTGCAAAAATCCTAAACCAAACCCAAAATATGCTCTTCATTTATGTCTCACTCTGCTTTTATTTTCAACTCCTTCCCATTTTGATGCTTCACTGCCCGAGTGATGTTTTAGTTGGGTCACACAACCTAAAACACTATTTTTGAGTTTATGCAACTTTGTTTTGCAGCAGAGCTGTGAAGGGACAGGGCTCTGCTGTCAGCAGGCAGAGATGGGCAATGTTTTGATTGAGGGGAAATGGAGAGAAGTGGATCATGAGAGATGTGTAGGGAGGCAGCGTACTGGCAGACTTTACGTCAGTGAAGGAGTCATCATTTCAAATCTCAGATTAAGCTCCGATTAAATGGTGCCTTTTGCCATCTTGTGGGAATCGGCCGTGACCGAGAGGAGCCGCAGTGGCTGCTAAGTGCTGGGGAAGGGCCTGCTGGAGTTGCTCCTCATTCCTGAATTGCTCAGTGCAGAGAGGCAGGCATCACACTCGATCCTGGAAGAAGCTCTTTCAGGAACTCTGTGTCTGGCATAGTTCACACCGTGGTTTTAAGTGTGACCCCAAGGCGTTTGCAGAGAATAGCTCTCTAAAGACCGTAACAGATGTGCTAGAGACTTACACAAACAAAGTGGTAATTGATAAACCAACAAACCTGGAATATTAGGAAATAAACATGGTCAAAAGACAGACTTGGAGAGACCTAGATGATGGTGTGGCTTTCCCTCACACTGAATATTTTTGCAGCATTTTTTGGTTTGTTTGCATGCTTGCTTTTGGTAAAGCTGTTTTGCTATGCTCGCCGGCTAGGATACGGCAGTGGGAACAAAGCTCTGATAAAATGGATGCTTCCTTCGTCAGACTGTGGTGTCAGAAAAGCTGTTGTCAAATGCCACCATGCTCCAACTGGAAGCCTTTACAGAAAGGCTGAACATTGCAAAAAAGATAGGCTGTGGGATTAGTTTAGAAAGGACTGTAGCATCCCTGGAGTGTGGTGAGACAGCTGCAGATATTCCCCTCTAACACCATTCTGAGCAACCTGCTCTGGGTGACCTGGTTTGAGAAGGAGGGTTGGACGAGATGACTTGCAGAGGTTCAGTTTGGATGTTAGGAAGAAGTTCTTCACCATGAGGATGCTGAGACGCTGGAACAGGTTGCGTAGGCAGGTTGGAGAAGCCCCATCCCTGGAGGTCTTTAAGGACAGACTGGATGGGGCTCTGAGCAACCTGATCTAGTGTGAGATGTCCCTCCCCATGGCAGGGGAGATTGAAGATAGATGGTCCCTGAGGTCCCTTCCCACCTTGACAATTCTGTGATTCTTATGATTCTCAACTCAGCCTTTTTGTGAGCCTGTGGTTCAGAGCCTTCCTCATATTCCTTCCTCAGGTTTCCTCCTGATGGTTTGATTTCTTTCATTCACATGCTGTAGTCCCTTCAGGAGGTTGCCCTGGGAAGGAAGAATATGAAGACAGAGAATTGCAGGCATTGTTATGAAATTTGATGGAAGAGTGCCTCCTATAAACCACTGAGCTTCCTTCACTGAGATGGAAGGAATTGCACTGAGAGCATGCAGCACTCTGTAGACTATTGCTTTATATAGAGAATCCCACAGCAATCAGAGTGAGTCCAACTCAACAAAGATGGCTTGTAAGTCTGTCTTCCCTGTCATTGTCCTTAGTATCCCAAGCATTTTTTTCCCTCAGAAGAGAGCACACTCAACAGCATTTCTGTATTCTGCAAAGGAAGAAGGTTCGTGTAATTGATGTAAATACTTCAGTCATCTTAGATGTGGTTCTTCTTTATTATAATGACCCATATCTCATCTGCCTTTTTAGGTCTATCCTCTCCTTCATCTCTAATTTTTCATGAATGAAACTGCAATGTCAGTGTTTTCAGTTAAGCTGTAATGAGGTCCCATATGGAGGTGGGGGGCTTCAGATTTTTAGGCAATTTACAAGTAAGTTCATTTTATTCTATAAAGTAATTCTGTTAGGCAATTGATGACCTCACATCTCACATGAAGAAAAAGAGAGGAGGTCTCTCCTACTGCAGCAGCATGATGAAGTTTCTGAAAGTCTGTATAAGACGAAGATATTTGCATGTAGGCACAGAGGGAAGCACTGTGCAAGCATCTAATTGCAACACTCCCTGCTGACTGCTTTTAATGTGTGTTGATTTTAGTAAGCATTCTTAATAAGAAGGCAGACTTTTGCTTAGGCAAGAAATACAATACAAGCAGCAGTTTCAAATCTGACATTATTGAAGGGCATGTAGCTGGGGCGACCTGTCTGGACGAAGTCAGCTAGGTGAATTTGTTCTTTCTGTGAAAAATGTTTTGGTGGCCCTGCATTGACTGTCTGCCCTTTTGTGTGTGTGCTCTCTTACATCTCCTCTGCTCTGGTAAGACAACCTGGAGTACCACGTCCATCTCTGGAGCCCTCAGCACAGGAAGGACGTGGACCTGATGGAGCAGGTCCAGAGGAGGGCTGTGAAAATGATCAGGGGGTTGGAGCACCTGTGCTGCAGAGACAGGCTGAGGAAGCTGGGGGTGTTCAGCCTGGAAAAGAGAAGGCTCTGAGGAGACCTAATTGCCACCTTCTAGTACCTGAAAGGAGCCTGCAAGAAGGCTGGAGAGGGACTGTTTACAAAGGCCAGCAGTGATAGGACAACAGGGGATGGTTTGAAATTGGAGAAGATGAGATTTAGATTGGGTGTTAGGAACAAGTTCCTTACAATGAGAGCAGTTGAGCACTGGAACAGGTTGCCCAGAGAGGTGGTTGAGGCCCCATTCCTGGAGATACTCGAAGTGAGGCTCAACAGGGCTGTGGGTGACCTGATCTAATTGAGGGTGGGCTAGATGACCTTTAGAGATCACTTCCAACCTGGGTGATTCTGTGATTCTATAATCTAGGTTCATGCTTTGTATTATCCATGGCCCATGAAGGGTAACATCTGTGTGAAAAACTGTGTAGCCACCTGGTATGATGGTTGAACATCCTGCACTTCCAGGTATTTTCAGGGAACTGCGTCTGAGATGAAGAGAGGACCTACTGGTGACCTCTCATTAAAAGTAACTTCTCTTGAAAATGTTCCCATCAGGCACAAAATGGCTGTGATTCAGGATGCAGTATAAAAATGACATCACTTGGTATGGTGACATATGGCAGCCATAGCACGTTTATCCCACTGAGGAGATGCATAGCTTTGCAGGGAAAGGGACATGCTTTCTCCCAGCATGGGAGGCTTTACAAGTCTTTAATGAGGTGACATTTCTGGTTGGGGAGAAGTTGACAGACTGAGAGAGCTGGGGCTGCAGTCTGGAGAAGACAAGGCTCCAAGGGGACCTTATTGTGGCCTTACAATATCTGAAGGGGGCTACAGGAAAGCTGGGGAGGGACTTTTTAGGGTGTTGGGTAGTGATAGGACTAGAGAGAATGGAGCAAAACTAGAAGTGGGTAGATTCAGATTGGATGTTAGAAGAAGTTCTTCACCATGAGGGTGCTGAGATGTTGAAACAGGTTGCCCAGGGAGGTGGTGGAAGCCTCATCCCTGGAGTTCTTTAAGACCAGGCTGGATGGGGCTGTGAGCAACCTGATCTAGTGTGAGGTGTCCCTGCCCATGGCAGGGGGGTTGGAGCTGGATGATCCTTGAGGTCCCTTCCAGCCCTGACAATTCTATGATTCTAAGTTACTGCAGGTCATTATTAGCCTTTTTAGTAACTGCTCTTGACCTTTTCATGGTTACAGCTGACTCTGGCCAGGTCTGTGGTAACCTAAATCTGTGGCTTTACTAAGGATAGTAACTAGTAATGAAATAATTTTACACTCTTCAGCCCTCAGCTCAAATAGTTTTTAGGGATGTGCATGAAGCAGGATCCATAGAGATTTATCAGCTCTCACTTTAAATGACTTTTTAAAATGCATTCTTGACTTTGTCTTCATAATGAATGCTCCCAACCCTGCTTGTGGTTCGGAAACCTTTATACCAGGGTACATGATGACTTCCTTGTTCAACATAAATCTCATAGTTCAGTCCTCACAACAGGCTAAATATTTCGCTTAAGGTAATTACCTGACTTCAAAGGAACTTTCACAGAAAAGTAATAATATCAAAAAGAGCCTAGATGCTATAAATAGAGTATAAAATTCCACATTAAAGATGTGTGTATATTACAGGAATCTTCAGAGCAGTGTGAAATATAATTAGGGCCTTCTACCGAGGCATAAAATTCTCAGTAATACGTGCTAATCTTATTTGCTTGCAATGAGGTGGGAATATACCTATGAAGACATCTCTTGAAATATCTGAATTCTTTACATCTGAGTTTCCAGTCATACTTGTCTGACTCGATATTTTTCTTCGTCATCATTTCTTTTTCCCCCATCCTGCAAGGTTTATTTGGGAATAAGCTTTCTCCTCTAGACAGGTAAAAGCAGAAGTGTGAACTTGCGGGAGGACAATGAGAATTTCTGGCGAGGTGTAAAATGCTTTCTAAGAAAAGAGGAAGAAGAAGTAAAATAAGTAAGTTCACATGTGATTTAACTCACGTGCTCTTCACAGAGTGTGCTGGCTGCCTGAGAGGTCATGCTGGAGGTGAAGGCAAGTCAGCTCCTTCAAAGTAGTGCCATTGTTGTCTGTAGCATCTCATTCTTCCTACTAATAGGTCTATTGGAAAAGAATATTTTTAATTAACATACAACATGTTCTATTTATGCCTTTGTTTCCCTCTTTTTTTGCCCTCAGCCCACAACTACAGTATTTGTCCAGAGTGCATCTGCAGAAATAATGCTTTAATGGAAAGTATTGATTTAGGGCACAAGGGTTAATATGTTTACTTCATGATCATGGCAGGAATGGTCTGCTCGTGCTGCTGGCCATACAAGCAGCTTGGGAATAAGGCGAAGGATTGCTTTTATCCAGACAAGGAACGTTTCTGGTCTTTGATCTCTGGAATTCAAAGCAGTGCTTTTTGCTTGGAAGGTACTGTTACTATTAACATTGTACAGATGGACAAACCGAGACAGAAAGGGCTAGTGACTCATCCAGCAAATCACTGATGGGAAGGGATTGAGCTGTCCTGTCCCTTCGGCTTCCTGCTGGCCCTATTGCTACCGTCTCTGATTCGACTGACTGAACAGAAGATGGTTTGGAGCAGCACTGCTTCGGCTATGGTTCTGTGTCAAGACTTCCAAAATGTCCTCACTCAACAGGATCCTGGGGTTGTAAACTCTCTGGTATTTTGGTAGGAGAAACAGTTTGGGAGGAACTTGGATGTGCATAACAATTAAAGCCAGCAGTTTCCACCTGTCTCATGATTTATTACAGGACTTCTAGTGATCTAGAGCAAAAACCCAACCAAGTTACCTGAATTACTGTTTTATTTTAGTTCCCAGTTAATTTTCATCTTCGTATTGCTGAGTAGGCTTTTGCTGTTCTGGTAAGTTGTAAAAGGTTCTGAAGCATTCCTCAAGCTGTGCTTGCCACAGCCAGTCACTGTTGATAGTCATCTTTGTATCTCACTACTGAAATAAAATCAAGTGAAGTCAGAATATACTCATTATTTTCCTATTGATAGGTTCTCTATAAGTAGCAGTTCCAGGTGTCAGTAGGGGTTCATGTAGGTGAGGGGTTGAGTGGCCTCACTCCATTGGCATCTCTATTATGACATGGCAAAGCTCTGTGAAACATTTTTCTCTTGAAAAAGGGATTTGCAGTCTAATGGCCTGCCATGTTGATTGTGAAAGTTACTGGAAATCTGGAAGAGGAGACCAGGCTGATTTCCTCCCAGTCTGCAGACAGTGTGGTGCTTCTGCAGGACTTCCTAGCCTCTTACCTGGGCACTTCACCAGAGGGGCTGCATTGCAACAGGAGGGCTCACAAGCTTAGGTGTTGTGGCACTTCCAGGGCATCCCAGAAGCTGTGATGGCTGAGGGAGGCGATGAGAGAAACCCCGCTCCATGCTCTGCTTTCCCTGGAGTCAAGAAAGTCCATTTATTTTAGAAACTCTACACAGGACCCCTGTCATGAACACTTGTGTTTTCAGAAACCTGCTCCTAGTACCGCCAAAGATACAGGTTTCAAACTTTGGGATGACTCAAAAACAGATGAGAGAGGCGAGGGTTTTGTTTTGGGGGAGATGTTGTTAAAGTTGTTTTTTTAACTAGAAACTTGGATTGAACTGGACTGAAGTTTAGCTAAGGAAAGCGTATCCGTGTCCATACTTACTGTGTGGTGTCATGAGGTACTGTTTGCAGGTTGCTTTCTATTCCAGTTGACTAGGCATATGAATTTAATACAGGACCATTATTTTAACATCAAGAAGAAAGTCCTTAAATCTAGTGCCAGCAAGCTTAAGATGCAGAGGAGCCTTTGCAAATAAATTGGTTTGATTATTTAAGTGAAGGGAAGTAGGATGATTGGGACCGCTCAGGACATGCGCACACTTAAGTGCCTCCTTAATTTTTTCCTTCTGACTTACCAGACCAAAATGAAGAAGTAACAGGTTGATATCATGGAGACATAATAAATGAGCTGTTTTAATTTAGATGTGTTCTTCTATCTCTGCCTCACCGTTGCATTGTTTACTGGGGAAAGAAGACCCAGTCATAAACAAACACAAAGAAGCGGGGCTAGTGACCGCCTGCCTATCACTTAGCAACATCAATATTTTTGTGCACAAATAAAGGTCTCCTGCACGGTGCCTGCTGCAAGCATGTGTGTGTGTGTGTGTGTGTGTGTGAGAGTGTGTGTGCGCCTCTGTAGCACTGACCTTGTAGGCAGAGAGATCGGTTTGTCGGTGATTGGTCACTCCTTAATTTGGATGTCTAGACATTTCAGTCCACGCAAGCGAAAGGCAGACATCTAAAGACGTGAGAGGAGATTCTAAGGGACACCAGGACCTTAAAATAATTCCCCAGCAAACTGCGAATGTATTTTGTGCATTTTAAAAATATATGGTGTAAGTGATTGAATGGGACACATGACTGGAGGCTTTATTTATTTATTTATTAACACTATTAATTAATGTGCTTCTGGGATGTTCGGTTGTTTGTTGTTTGGGTTTGTTTTTTGTTTGGGGTTTTTTGGGTTTTTTTTTTTGTTTGTGTGTGTGTGGCCATGATATAAATAGTTAAAGCTTCCTTAAAGGTTATTTGCAAGTGGGGGAGAGTTAATATTATGAGAGTTAATATTATGATTGGTCTGCCAGCTGGGAATGTGTTTTCTTCATTCGCTGAGAAGCAGAATCTTTAGAAAATAAATGAACAAGGTTTAAATGAGCTGCTGAATGTTAATTTCTAATGCTAAAGCTGCAGTCAGGAATGTCATCTCCCAGAATGTCCGGATGAATGGGGAATTATTGTCGACCATCTGCGTGGTGTTCAGAACCTCTCCATGCGCGAGCAAATGTTTCTAGCCACACATGAGAAGGGCTCAGTTCTGCCAAATGCTGAGAGCCCTCAATTCCCACCGATGCCATTGGGCATTCAAATGTTTTCAGGGCATTAGCCCCATGTTTGCAAAACTGTGGTAGGCACATACATTTAGAACAGCCCACATTTAAATATGTGTGCAAACAGGGCAAACGATCACCCAGTTGCCATTTGCATGGATGGTTGTGTTTGGGGTATTGGTGGGATATTTGTATAATGAATGAAAACTTACTTCTTGGTGGGGGGGAAACATTTAAATTGAGGAGGCTCTTTCTATTACCTTAAGAATATTTTTCTGTAATAGTAAGATCCAAAACGTGACAAATCATGAGGGAGCTATTAATATGTTTTGGAGATCTATTTTAGTTTTCTTTGGTTTTAATCCTTTCAGTCGTAAATCCCAGAAAACAGCAACTGGTGCCTGAAGAGCAGCAAGCAGGCACTCTGCAGCACTGCAGCACCAAATTCTTTTGGGAACAGTGTGGAAATAGTTTGATTTCAGTATGAGTGGAATTTGTCCAGTATCAGAGTGTTCCCATGTAGGAATAGCTGTAGCAGCATCGCAGGAAATCCTATACCAGTGAAGATGTGTCTGCATTACAGGCTCTGCTGCTATAAACTAGGTAAGAATCACAGCAATAACTGAACCAAGTCTACTCGCACAAAACCACACAGACCAAATGTTAGAGCTGGTTTGTGCTGGGAGGATTCCCAGTATAGTGTTAGCAGAGTGGTGGCCCAGCTGTAACTGTACTCATGTGACACTCCCACCCCTCCCTCTAAATCTGAGAGAGCAATTCATTTCAGCATAAAAGTCAGTTTATTTTCAGATAAATAATTGCTTTCATTCCAGGAGGATATTACACATCTAGAATAGCTTGAGATCGTCTCTCTTACAAGATTTTCCCTGATCCTTTCAGTTTCTCCTGTTTTTACCTTTCCTAATGTTTGACTTGAATACTACAAAGCTACATTATCTCCTGAATTCTGTGTCAGACAAAGGGTTGCCTTCCCTAAGTAAAGATCACTAGATGTTTTTGGATGTGGTGACAGAGCTGCATCCACACAGACACCTGATGGCAAAGCACTAATGCTGACAAGCGTCTTGATGTAAGTACTGTTCCGTCTGGTAGATCTGCCCCATTTTTAGAGGCAGGCCACAGCAGTTACGGCATATCCCTTCCTCTCTCTCTTCAACAAAGTTGGTAGCTGTGCAAATATTAAAATACATTCAAGACCCCAAACTCACTCTACCTCCACTGCTGATGGAGCTTCTCCTGCAGCACCAGGATGCCATGTAAAAACAGGGAAGACAGTAAGGCTTACTAGGTAAAACGAACAGCAGTAGGAATTCTCCCTAGCTGGCTTGCCCTTCTTTTATGTGCTAACATGTTAAAGTGTTTTATTTGCAGTGCTGCCTGCTAATTCTTGTGATTTTATTGCATATTCCACACTTTTCTTCAAGTTTCAGCTTTAAGGTTCTAGTGATTATCTGAGTATCTCGGCTTTAATCATAACACATAGTGACAAGGAAATTAATGTAACACCGCCCCCCCC
>WBNM01013501.1:0-74193 GCA_013399055.1 Ramphastos sulfuratus | reverse complement strand
AGAACATTTACCTGCTCACACCTGGCACAGCTCCCTGCTACAAGAGAGAGGCTGAGGGTTGCAGGTTGCAGTTTGTGTCATGGCTTGCTTTTGTGGGCACCTTGTCTGGGTTCCCACCTCCATTTTGGTTGGCATCGGAAGCATGTTCTTCTGTCAGGTGGAGACCATTATCCTTTGACACCTCTCCCACAGTTTTTTGGGGTGGAGTTTTTTTTTTTTGCTTGGTTGGTTGAGTTTTGTTTTGTTTGTTTTGTTTCTCCTCCCTGGTGCACTCTGCTGGCTGGGTTCAGCAGAGAAAGCTGCTCTCTTCCCAAAACAGAGTCTCACACCACTGCTCCTCCATGTCTATATCACCCACATGCCTGCCGCCACCACCCATCCCCCGCTGCATCACTCTCTTGAGCATGCACATATGCCACACTCAGGAGCATTAAGAGTGGGTCCAGCAGGTCAAGGAAGGTTCTCCTCCCACTCTACTCAGCCCCAGTTAGGCCACATCTGGAATATTGCATACAGTTTTGCGCTCCCCAGTTGAAGAGAGGCAGCAAACTACTGGAGAGAGTTCAATGGAAGGCTATGACGATGGATAAGGGACTGGAGCATCTCTCTTACAAGGAAAGACTGAGAAACCTGAGGCTGGCTGTTTAGTCTAGAAAAGAGAAGAATGAGAAGGGACCTTATCATTGTCTACAAATACCTGAAGGGTGGCTGTCAGGAGGATGGGGCCAGTCTATTTTCAGTGATACCCACTGACAGGATGAGGGGCAATTAATGCAAATGCAATCACAGGAAATGACACCTCAACATGAGAAGAAGCTTTTTTACTGAGGGTGCTGGAGCCCTGGAGCAGGCTGCTCAGAGAGGTTGTGTGGTCTCCTTCTCTAGAGATCTTCAAAACCTGCCTGGATGTATTCCTGTGTGACCTGCCCTAAGTGGTCCTGCTTTGGCAGGGAGATTGGACTGATGATCTTTGGAGGTCCCTCCCAAACCCTTTCATTCTATGATTTTCCCTTACCATGTTGGCAAAAGTTTAGGTTCCAGCAAAAAGGAAATTTTAAACGCCTTATACCAAAGCAGATTTTTGGATACTCCTCTAGATACCTGTATAGATGTCTAAATTTTCTTAAGTCACACTTGCTGTCAAGTATTTTAGGGTTAATTTTGGCAGGATTATGATGAATGGACACTGTTAACATAATTGGAAGCTAAAAAGGAAGGAGGAGAAGAGTGTTTGGTCTTTTTCCGCTGACAAAAGACCCTGAACTGTGCCGTGCATTGTCCAGCCCTGCAGAGCCTGTGCAGCTCCTGAACAGAATTCATTGCTGTTTGCCAGAACTCTTAAAGGATAACAAAGTCCAGATCCTCTGCTGGAAAATGACTGATCCCTGAAATCACTGCTACCCCATTTTGTATCACCAGCCCTAACACAGTTCCTCCACCCCTGCTTCTTGAGGTTCTCCGAAGAGCAGGTGCTTTTTGCTTCTCCTGGCCTCTACAGAAGGGGCAGGCAGAGAGCTTGGCTGTCACAAACCTTCTAATTGCCTTAAGCTACTCTGTGCCAACTTGAAACTCAACCAGTGCTGGAGAATAGCTAAAGACTTGGGTTATTTGCAGGGCTGCCAACCTGGAATCTGAATTGTATAGAGTGAACAAGAGGTTCCACTCATCTGCAATTTCCAGGCCAGAGCTGTTGTATTTCAAAGAGCAATTGGACACTAGACTTCACTCTGATTTGGAACCAAAGCCACATATTTCCTACTTACCTCCTAAATAAAAACACTAGCACATCAGCAGCTTGCACCAGAGCCAGAAGCTTCAGGAGCCTGAGCTTCAGTTCTGCATGAGCCACAAAAATGGGGAGCTGGGACATTTCATCCAACATTGGAACAGGCTGCCGAAGGAGGTAGTGGTTACCATCCCTGGAGATGTTCAAAAACCATGTAGACATGGAATTTCAGGGCATGGTTAATGGCCATGGTGGTGTTGGGTTAACAGTTGGACCTGATGATCTTAGAGGTCTTTTCCAACCAAAATCATTCTATAATTCTATTCTGATTTTGAGGGTTAGAGGCTGCCTGAGATCCAGGTGAGCCTGAGGGAAAAAAATCAGTTCTCACAGTTGCACCAGCACAACAAGCATTTCATTTTCCATCAGCCTGCACATTTTCCAGTAGCATTCACTGCCCTTCCTTCCCCTCCATCTGGGAAAACTGTTCTAAGACCAGGGCAGATTTGAGCTTCAGAAAGGTTGCTTGCTCACTCCTAACATTTTCACTGCATTATGGCTAAACCCAAATGTCATTTTCTTACTCCATTTCCCTCCACTCATATCCTTAACCAGAGTGCACTATTTCTCAGTCATGTCCTGCAGACATCTTACTAAATTAACATCTCATCTGTACAATTTCCAAATTAGTGCAATTTAACATTTCTTGAGTCACATTATTCCTCGGGAGTTTCCTGTTGCAAAGTGTGACAGCAGAAAGTGAGCTGTGCATTTAAAGTGAGTTAATGCTTTAGAGGCAGATCAGTTCTTCTCAGGTTCCTATGCGGTGCTGCTAAGGAATTTGATCCATTGTACTGAAACACTGTGATGGAAGTGAGAATCATTTCCAGTAAATAATAAATGTAATAGTTGCCCTTTTCCCCCCAGTTTTCAGTACTTTTAAGCATTACTAATGGGATGCCTTGATAAAAAGGTGAGAAATGTCCAATTCTTACAAATAAAAATAAAAAGGTGACTATTAAACCCACTGCTGAATCTGGTGAAGAAAAAAAATAATGGCACTGTCATTAAAAGAATAACCAGGAATTTCACACTAGAACAAAGTAGCTTTAGATTGAACATTAAGTTGTTCTTTACTATGAAGGTGGTGAGACACTGGAATGGGCTGGCCAGAGAAGTTGTGGACATCTCATGGAAGTGGTTTTGAGCAAGCTGGTCTAGTGGGAAGGTGTCCGTGTCCATGGCAGAGAGGCTGGAACCAGATGATCTTTAAGGTCCCTTCCAAACTAAACCATTCTATGACCCTATGAATTACACTGTGATCAGCAACATACACAGAAGCTTATCCAGCCTTAACACAGTGGTCTTAGGCAAGTGGCCTCGTGAAGTGTAAAGCTATATACTTCTAGGTAAGATTATACAATCCTAGCTCTCACCACATCTATTCCTATCTTTCTCTGAAGAGGTGCAGCAGTTCCCCAGATGCATTTCCAAAACTTCTGAAAAATCATAGAATCGTGGAATGGTTTGGATTGGAAGGGACCTCCCAAGGTCATCCTGTCCACCCTCCCTGCACTCAGCAGGGATATCCTCTGCTAGATCAGACTGCTCACATTCTTGTCCAACCTGATCTTGACTATGTCCAGGGATGGGGTCTCAACTACCTCCTGTGATGGTTTGGGAGTTACCTGCCCCCCACACACAATGAAAATCACCCAGACTAGACTCAGCTGGCTGGAAGTTAAGGACTGAAGCTCTATTTACAGCTTAGTACAATATACAAGCAGGTATATACACTATATATATGAATACAGAAATATACAAGGTAAAGGTAATACAGAAACACAACACCCCTCCCAGAAATCAGAGTCCCCAGGAGGGGCTCCCAACCACCCTTCCACCTTCTTTCCACCCCTCTACCTTATCCCTGGGTCTGCCTTACATGCAAGGTGAGTTTGGAGGATGGGCAAAGGGGGTTAGAAGCAGAGTGATTAGTTGGGTTACACAGCAGAAGGTCAGAAGACACAGCAGCTCACAGACAGACTCACTCCCTTACCTATATTTGTGTCCTTGTTTTTATACATCTCAGCAAGCCTATGAGTGAAGCAGACATCACCATTGTTTTCACAGCCTCTAATCTAATTTTTTCATTAAAATATTCCAGTTAGCCTCAAACCAGCACACCTCCCTGGGCAACCTGTTCCAGTGTTCCACCACCATCATTGCGAAGAACTTGTTCCTAATGCCCAATCTAAACCAACTCTTGTTTACTCTCAAACCCCTCAGCCCTATCACTCCAGTCTCATAGTGCAACTAAAGCAATAATATTCCAATTTGTTCAGGTGTTCAGTGGTGATTACAGGCTACTGCTCCTGACACAGCACTTGCTAGAATGTAAAGTTACATTATAGTTAGATGACAAATGTTTTTTCAGTCTTGATATGTTTCAAATGCTTCCTCCTTTCTCTAGAGAACATAAACTAGCCAGCAGTAATTCTAACATCAGTTTTTAATTTCCTTTTTAGTATGGATATTTTATCCAAATTCCAAGACCACACTTTTGTTTATACCTTTACAATGCATTTTTCTCTTAAGTGATGCTTAGCACCACAAGATCCTTGAATGTTGAAGGATTTGTGTTTAGAAAGCATTGAACCCCAGGACTTCTGTTTTCAAGTAATTCCAGCCCACATTATCTCTAACTTTTAGTCTTTTAACTACAGTAGAAGGTTTTTCTAGGTTTTGTTTTCCCACTCTTTGTACCATCCAGTGAAATGTGTCACCAGCACAGAAATGTGTAGGTGTAGCTGAATGTTTTATCCACTTTGAATCTCTCTTTAAATAACAGTTTCACAGAATCACAGAGTGTAGGGGTTGGAAGGGAACTCCAGAGATTTTCAAGTCCAACTTCCCTGCCAAAGCAGGACCACCTAGGACAGGTCATACAGGAACACATACAGATAGGTCTTGAAATAGTCCGGAGGAGACTCCATAACCTCTCTGGGCAGACTTTTCCAGTGCTTTGTCACCCTCACCATAAAGAAGTGTCCCCTTGTGTTGAGAGAGAATCATAGCATCATACAATGGTTCTCCAGCATTCCTGTAGCCTCCCTTCAGGTATTGGAAGGTCTACCTGAGCCTTTTCTTCTCAAGGCTGAACTACCTCAGCTCCCTCATGCTAACCTCACAGCAGAGGTGCTTCAGCCCTTGGATCATCTTTGTGGCCCTCCTATGGACTCACTCCGAAAGTTCTGTTTCCTTCTTATGACAGGGACACCAAAACTGGACACAGTATTCAAGGAGGGGGTCTCACAAGTGCAAAGTAAAGGGACAGAATCATCTCTCTTGACCTGCTGGCCACATTCCTCCTGATGCAGCCTAGGACATGAATGCAGCCCAGAAGACAAATGACACACAATGAATCTGGTGATTTTGCAATTTTGAACTACATGAATCTCAAGATTCATTCTTCTAGTTGAAGATTTTAAATCTTCCCTCTCCAGCATGTACTCTTGAAAAAAAACCCCATTTAATATAGTCTTGAACTTAGCAGTGTTCTTTTCATAAGCTGCTTTCCCTTCAACCTTTCAGGTTCAAGAATATTTTCATGACACATCATCACCATCTATATCATTCCTACTACAAATACACTATGACAGACAGCAGCTGGTTTCAGAGGCTCCTGCATTTGCTCTGACTTTCACAGTCTCTCTCTTTGCTGAGATTCAGGTGGTTCAAGTACTCTCAAAATTTGTTTCAGCTCTAAATGGGAACTCAGTTGCTGCAGTCCTCTTTAAAACCCACTGCACTGTAAACAAACTTCCTAAGTATTCAAGACTCCCTTCCCTAGAGCACCATGCTACTAATGGTTGTTATACTGCAAGGGCATGCTAAGTGTCCAGGGAGCACTCAAAACCTACAGCACAAAAACTCTTCCTTATTGAGAATAAGCTAGAAGTCAGAAAGCTGTGAGACAGAAGGAGAAAAGGCAATATTTGAGGGTTGGACATGTAGCATTTAAAATCTAGGCAGGAAAAAGGATCACTACTTGAAACTCTTAAAAGAAATGGGACATAAAAGCAAAGGAGCAATAGTGTTATTTTACAGAGCCCAGGGTAGTCTTAGAGTGACTACACGTAGAGGCTCCTAAGCATAGTGCCAAAACAGGGTGATCGAGCTCCTACTGCATACAAAGCCCCAGATGCAGCAGGGAAGGTCATTGAGTCACAAAATCATGGAATGGGTGGGGCTGGAAGAGACCTTTCAAGGTCATCTAGCCCAACTCCCTGCAGTTTGCAACTAGAACAGGTTCCTCCAAACAACCTCACCTAGAACGTTTCCAGGAATGAGGCATCTACCACTTCTCTGGACAACCTAGCTCAGTATCTCACCATCCTCAACGTGAAACATTTCTTCCTTCTCTCCAGTCTGAATCTCCTTCTGTTAGTTTCAAACCATTGCCCCTCGTCCTGTCACAACAGGTCCTGTTCTAAAGTCTGTCCCTATCTTTCTTGTAAGCCCCTTTACACACTGAAAAGCCACCAGAAGGTCTCCCTGGAGCCTTGGCTTGTGAACTTTTGACAAAGAATGTTTTCTGTTTGCTGTTTTCTGTTTGTGCATGCTTGGCTTCTGCCTTGAACCTGCAGTCAAGATTCAGCATTGTCAGAACATTTTGAACTGTGCACAGGTGGTTAAATCTAGTCATTGCCTCCCTGCCATGGACTTAAGGAGCTTCTGAATTCATTTTTTAACTAGCTAGTATGAAAAGCAACAGCCTTACAGTGTATTTTCATTACAGTTTTCCCATTGCTCTTTTTCAGGCTGAAATAACCATAGTTTGAGCTGACACCTTCCTCCTAGAGGAGCTTTTAGATTTTCAAAATTGCCTAAACTCATGGAAAGCAGAAGGTCGCAATGGCACAGGTTAGAGATCTCTGGAGAGCTCTGGGGCAGGTAAAAGGTGTGGATACTGATTATAGCTTTGGCTAAGTAAATACCTTGAAGCTGTAATGAGGTTATGTCAGATGCAAAAAGCCATTCTAAAGAATCTTTTCTACCACTGTAGAGAAAATTTTAAAAATAAATCATTCTCAGAGAGGAAGCAATTTTTAAAAGCAGGTTTAGATTTGCACTTGGATGACCATCATGAGCTTTTTGCTCACCTTTCACAGCACAATTTAGTAGAATGACACTTCATATAAACACCAGAAAAAATAATGAGCTTGAGGTGTACTAGTTTCTCTTCTTTGATCTCTTCTTGAAGAAGAGGAGATCAAAGTGGTTAACTAAGATTTTCAAATAGATTAGCTTGTCTGCTTCTGCTGAATCGACCACAAAATCAGAAGCACCTTCCATCATAAATGTATCTCTGCGGACTAGCTGGGAAATTAAACCTATGGATAGCTTGAAATGTACCCAGTTAAATGCAGATATAGCTGATTAGTAACCAGGAAACCAAAGCACTAGTCAGTATACAGCTATTATAACTAAGCCCACTGCTGGTGCTCTTATTTACCTATCAGCACAACACCGATAAGCTTGGCTCAGGGCTTCCACGCTGCATGGTGGGACAGCAAACAAAAGGAAATACCAAACAATGACACAGCCATATGTTCCCTGGCAAATGATTCTTTGGGGTTGGAAGGGACCTCTGAAGATTGTGCAGTCTACAGCAGCTTGCCCAAGATCACAATGCCCAGGTGGAGTTGGAAGCTCTCTAGACAAGGAGTCACCACAACCTCTCTGGGTAGCCTGTTCTAGGGCTACAGCACCCTCACACCAAAGAAGTTTCTTTCCATGTTCAGATGGAACCTCCTGCCATTTACATCTCTTATCCTCAGCTACAGCAGTTTCAGGACATTGCCCTTAATAAGCAGTTTTAATATGCTCCATTGCAAGTCTCTAACTCATTGGGTTTACTCTGCTACAAGGAAGGAAACATGTACATAAACATTATAAAAGTGCCAGCAATGACAGCTCTACTTTTACCTCAAACATTTAAGAAGTTTATGGGTTGTAGTTCTTTGCATATTAGAAACAGAGTTAAGGATTTTAACTGTTATAGTTTGTGATATTGCCTAATAGCCCTTAGCCAGTCTGATACAGTAACTAATAGCCATAAAATCTCAGTTACGTCACAGAGGGGGAAAAAAAATAAACAACCACAAACCTCTGTGCTGAATACACTAAGAGTCACAATTTTTATAGTAACACAGAAGTAAATAAAGAGGAAGCAGGAGAGAAAGCCTGCAAATCACTTTTGCTAGGGATAACAGGGACAGAAGGAGCCATGAGCTTCTTTGACACACTCTTTCCCTACAGTGCCTTACAGCATCATCAGAAAAGGCCTGTCTGTTTCCAGTGGTTTAAAACCCAGTTGCAGTTGCTGCAGTAATATGGTGAAACATGGTAGAAAACACCCACAAAATACACACTGTGGCACAAACATATGCAGGTATTCAGCCCTCGCTGTTGTATAGAATCACTGGATGACTTAGGTTGGAAGGGACTTCAGAGATCATCTGCTCCAATCTTTCCACCATGGACAGGGATGCCTCTCAATTAGACTAGGTTGCTCAAGGTCTAATCCAACCTGTCCTTGAACACCCTCAGGGAGGAGGCATCCACAACCTCCACGAGCAACCTGTTCCAGAGTCTCACCACTCATACTGGATAAGTTCTTCCTAAGATCCAGTCTAAACCTACTCTCCCTCAGAATAAAGCTATTCATAGAATCATAGAATGGTAAGGTTGGAAGGGACCTCAAGGATTCCTCCTTGTCCTATTGCTAGACACTCTTATGAAAAGTCCCTCTGCAGCCTTCCTGTAGGCTCCCCTCAGGTATGGGACATGCAACTACACTTGCCCTTGCTTGTAGCCTCAGATGTGTGTCAATTGTGCATCGGCTGGTTTAGGGATGTAGAGAATCCCAGGGTCCCAGCATGCTGGGGTTGGAGGGGACCTCTGGAGATCATCTAGTCTAACTCCACTGCCACAACAGGGGCACCCACAGCATGCTGCCCAGGATCACAATGTCCAGACAGGTTTGGAATCTCTCCAGAAAAGGAGAATCCACAAACCTCTCTGGGCAGCCTGCTCCAGGGCTCCAGCCCCCTCCATGCCATTATTCCATGCCCTTCGTTTCTTTGATGTTTATAAGCCACATTCAGGCATAACATCTGGTTGCTTTGCTGCACTCCAGTGGCACAAAGCAACTGTAAATTTTGCTCAACTGCTCAGCTAAATTGGATTTACTGCACCTTTGAATCCCCAGAGCATGGGAAAACATCTGGAGTCTACCAGTAAGCCTGGTCTTGCTCTTCCATAAAAGCAGTATGTGCACCAGAGATGATCTCCTTACAGTGTATGTCATGCTGCTGCCATCACTCTCTTCTCTCAGGCTTGTTTTCCTAAAATGCCTTTACATTCTTTGGGCAGATTTTTACTGAAATATGTGAAATCTTTTGCTCCATCAAGAAATCTTTCTGTTTATGATAAATAATATTTGTCAACTGATCAACAAACCCCTGGCTATGGGTACTCAGTGAAACATCCCTGGTGTTCTAAATGACAGCTCTTTAAATTACAATTGTATTATGACTCACAGCAGAACTACCTTGGGGGAACTTGCTTTTCCAGTGAGAATCAAATAGCAACTGGTAAAGCTGCGTTGTACTTGTGAACTTCAGGTAATATATATTACCTGAAACTCACTGTTTGCAATAGTTTAGTCCAGCTGAAACCAGGAAAAAAAAAGGGCAAAGCTTCAGTATTTAGGAGGGGAACATCCCAAACCATTTTCCCATGTCCTCCTCTGCAAGACAATTGTATATGCCCAAAGGTACAGAGGATTCATGTTCTTGCTGAACACTGCATAAATACAGTAGTGGAGTAGCATGTCCACATCCTGAAGCATTAGTACAAGTCCTCTAAGGCACAAATCCAAGAGAAACACATCCAAGAACTTCCCTTAAGCTGCTGCAGGTCATAATGATACAAAAGATGACAAGCTGAAGCATGTGCCAGGATTCTATGAGCCACTTTGAAGCATAACCCAACAGTACTCAAAATGTTTGTGCAGCAGCATGAATACATTTTGCTGACATATTATTTCAAATCTACTTTTGACAGATTCGTCTCTTGAGGTTCTTTTGAAAATTTTCATTCACTAAACCTTTCTCCTGCTCCCTGTGAAGATCAAGATTCAGCGAGAGCACTACATAAAGTACAACATGCCAGGAAGAGAGAGTAGCCAAAGCTTTGAATGAGGGCTGCCACATACTATCAGCCTGCTCTAAACACTAACACTTCCTGTTTGAGGTGTGAAGCACTTTCAGTTACACTACTTCAGTGTTTATTTTACAGAATTAAACTGCTACTGCTTTCAGTACTGAACTGTAGCTCTCCTGCCCTGTTCAGGAATTAGCTCTACTGAAATATGTACACAGTCAGGAGTGCCCCCCACGAAGAAATTACACCGTTTAAAATGTCATCAGTCTCTATGCTTCATCCTCAATGTTAAAAGTAAAGGTAAGAACTGCTACTGAGANAAAGAGCCTGGCCCCTTCTTCTTGACATCCACCCTTCAGATATTTACAAACATTAATAAGATCTCTCAGTCTTCTCCAGACTAAACAGCCTCAGGTCTCTCAGCCTTTCCTCATCAAACAGATGCTCCAGTCCCTTCATCAGCCTTGCAGTCCTCCATTGGACACTCTCTAGTATATCCCTGTCCCTCTTGAACTGGTGAGCCCAGACGTGGACACAGTACTCCAGATGTGGTCTCACTAGGGCAGAGTAGAAGGGGAGAAGAACCTCCCCTAATCTGCTGGCCACACTCTCCTTATGCTTTAATAGAGACCTCCACTGCCAGATCAGAAGAGGATGGTAAATAACAGCATCAACAGAGACAGCTGTGGGAGAGAACAAGGTGACCCAAATGACAGAGTGATCTCACAAGCTAAAGAAAAGGTCCACTTCTGAGAGCTTAAGTAGCAAAGCATTCAACTAATCTTTATCGTAACAGCCACCCACACATCTTCAAGCGTAGTGCAGATTGTGAGAAGAAAGAAGTGTCGGGGTTTAAGAGCATTATATAGGGTAGGACTACATGATAAAAAGAGAGTACCTGGAGAAAACTTGGTCTGCATTAGAAGTCATTACAGAAATATTTGGGAGCATTACATCCTGCCTCCCAAAGCAGTCAACACCTGTCTGGAAATGATAACCCAAGGAGTCGCTTGCCATGTAAGGAAATGAGCTGTGCAGGCAGCCTTGCAATGATATTAGCACCATGCTGCTGCCAGCTAAGAGGCTCACTCTTTCTCTGCCTGTCTCCTCCTCAGCTAGAGAAGCAGGTTGCTATTAATAGTAGCACTGCAGAACGATTCCAGCCATTTGGTTTGTGCCTTTGTGGTGCAGTGTCTTAGCAGAGTCGCACCACGCAGTACTTCATTTAATACTCTTGGCTCCTGAACGTTTCCACTGGCCTTCAATAGTCTGACATATTGTGCATCAAAATATTTGTTAGGTTTGTTTAGCACCTTTCCCTCTCTATCCATGAAAAAAATCTCTGACTAGATCATCTTACCAGCTCTGCTGCCCATGGGATCCAGAGAGCACAGCTTCCTCCAGGTCAGGTCATAAGGCTCTAATTCAGCATCTTGGAATAATGAGGTCTCCAACTAAGAAAGTACCTTCGAGTGATTAATAGATAGGATGAAAGAAGTCTGCACCTGTACAGAAGAAAAATGAGATTAACTGCAATTAAACCACTTTTTGCTATTTCTTATTCAAAAAAAAAAATGACAAAGTAGAAAGACGAGAATCACAAGTCTTCTACATCTTCAAGTGTGTAAGGGTATAACCATGTATCAGACTTGGTTCAGGCTTGCTTTGAGTCACAGAACCACACAATGTTAGGGGTTGGAAGGCACCTCTGGAGATCTCAAGTCCAATGCCCCTTTCAAAGCAGGGTCACCCAGGGCAGGTCACACAGGGACATGGAAATGCATCCAGGTTGGTTTTGAAAGTATCCAGCAAAGGAGACTCTACAGCCTCACTGGGTAGCCTGCTTCAGTGCTCCATCACCCTCACAGTAAAGAAGTTTCTCCTCATGTTGAAGTGGAACCTCCTGTGTTCTAGCTTGTACTTGTTGTTCCTTGTCCTATTACTGGGCACCACTGAAAAGAGCCTGGCACCTTCATCTTGACCCCCACCCCTCAGGTATTTATAGACACTATTAAGACCCCCTCTCAGCCTTTGCTTCTCAAGCCCCATCCTCAGTAACTCCCATGCCAGGTGGAATAAATACTTATGCACAACGTACCCTGGTACATGAAGCTTCTGGATATCTATCACCTGTAATATTAAAAAAAAAAAATTGCTTTTGAGTTATTACTTCATGCAAATTACAGTATTTTCTGGAGGAAATGAAAGGCTCTGGCTCTGCTTTGCACTCTGAAGGAAACTTCAGCAGGAATGCAATAGTTGACAGAGAATGCATTTAAGCATCCAGGGACAGGCATCATTTTTGGAGACATTATGTAGTTGGATTCATTGCTGATCGTGCTGAGCCAGCTACAGAGCTGAAGACAAACCTCTGATCTATCCTCAGCAGACTGGGGACTATCTTCAGGAAATAGAAAGGACTTGTAATAGCAGTCAGGCACAAGGAATGTGTTTAGAATCAAATGCTCTCACACACCTCTCTAATGGGCTTTATACCCTCCTATTACCACATACACTGAAGCATGAAGTGATCAAGCTAATTACTGTTTGTGCCTTACACCATCCTGTACCTCATACTGCTTTTCACAAGGATTGTTCAGAGACTCCAATCAGTGCTCTGTGTACAATCACACCTTCCCAAATGTTCCTGCAGGCCGTTCAACCAGCTCAGGTTACTTCTGTGCTGCCCAACAGCCTCAACCAAATCATCAGCAGATTCCGCAGCACCCCTGAGGTAGATCAAACACACCAGTCCCACCAGCCCACAGCCTTCTCTCAGAACTAAATAACTCCAGTCCTCTCAATGTCTTACTGTCTGTGCACCTTTGTAGAACACAGCATGCAGGCTTCCCTAAACCCAAAATCAGTGGACTCAAATAAACAAGTAAAACTTAGAATGAACATTTGGAGAGATTGGTCATCCTCTAAGTCCTGGGTGCAAATAGATATACTGCTGAAGTTACATGGCCACTTCAAACATACACATTTATCATCCTTTGCCCCCCCTCTGTTTGTGACTGGTGGGTATTTACACAATTAACATTCACAGGTCATGTTTCCAAAAGCTTCAGTATACCCAGAAATAATTCAGCTCAAACTATCTGTCATCCACTCTCTACAACTCCCTAAAAGGATACTGGAGCAAGGTAGAGGTTGGTCTCTTCTCCCAAGTAAGAAGCCATAGGACAAGAGGAAATGGTCCCAAGTTGCACCAGGGGAAGTTTAAGTTGGATATGAGGACGAAGCCCTGGACTAGACTGCATGGATAAGTGATGGAGTGCCCAATCCCTGCAGGGATTCCAAATCTGTGTAGATGTGGTGCTGAGGGCTATAGCTTAGCGGTAACCTGACAGTGCTGGGTTAATGATAATCTCAAGGATCTCTTCCAACAAAAACAATTCTATGATTCTATAATGAAAACCTTTTTATCACTATGAATCTGATAAACATGAATTTTCACAAATACAAACCTTTGGAAATTTAAATTCTCACACAAGATAATACCAGCTTAAAATGTATACAAAATACCAGCACACATACATTTGGGAATCTCACCATATCTGATTAATTCTGATCTTATGGTGAGGACATCACATTGGATGAACAAAATCCTGTCAGTACCACAACATTCTTTAACATACCTCTATTAAAATACAAAAGCTGCTGTGTGTCCACAGGCAGCTGTAATTCAGATTAGTGCCTCAAACAAAATTCACAGATCCACAGAATGGTTTAGGTCAGAAGGGACCTTAAAGACCATCTAGTTTCAAGCAACCTGCCATGAGCAGGCACATCTTCCACTAGGACCAGCTTGCTCAAGGCCTTATCCAACCTGGCCTTTAACACCTCCAGCGAAGGGGCATTAACAACCTCACAGGGCAACATGTTCCAGTGTCTCACCACCTTCACTGTAAACAATTTCTTCCTATAATCGAGTCTCAATCTTCCCTCTTCCAGCTCAAATCCCTTCCCTCTCATCCTATCACTACAAGCCCTTGTAAAAAGTCACTCCCTAGCTTTCTTGTAGCCCCCTCCAGGTATCCCAAGGTAGCTATAAGGGCTTTGCCAGAGCCTTCACTTCTCCAGGCTGAACAGCCATGGAGAAGACCTTGAATGGTCTTGATGACCACCATTTATGAAGCATTGCTTAGGTTGTCTTTTGTATTAAATAATAGTAGTTGAACTGTGCTCACCTGTGTCACCTCACTGCTTGAAGTGTGTTGTGCTGTTTACATCAGTCATACACACCAGTTCCCAAACTCGACAGCATTCAGTATATTCTTTGAGGAGGGGATTAATTCAGTTCTGTTACACCCACCCCTCTGATTCCTCTGAAGGGTTGAGTGGTGATAAAAGTTAAAAATGGTCAGCCAATATAGTCAGTCTTGGGAAAACTCACATGAATTTGACACTTTCCAAACAACTGAGCAGAACAAGGCCACGTGTAAGGTCCTGCACCTGGGTAGGCACAATCCCAAGCANACCTGTACTAGTGGGAGGTGTCCCTGCCTATGGTAGGGGGTTGGAACTAGATGATCCTTGAGGTCCCTTCCAACCTTACCATTCTATGATTCTATGCCATGTTGTGCTGAGCTAGAAGCCTGTGCTGAGCTCCATGCTGCCAGAGATGCTGCAGCGGCAGCCTCACCTCAAATCATTTGTTTTCTGGCTTAGGTGTCATCCACAGACCTTGTGGGCTTTAATGTGCACAAGTTTCCTTTACAAAATGTTGTGCTAAGCTCTTGTTTGTTGAAATCTGATGAGAATTCTCCCATTGCCAGACATGTAGCTACACAAACCAAAAATTAAAAACCCACAAGGTGAACTTGTACAATCTCTGTCAAAGCAAACCGGAAAGATTTATACCAGCTGTCACGGCAGATAACCAGAATGAAGGTAAAATTAATTTTCCTCCTAGTTTGGCAGTCATATGGTGGCCCAGGTCATTCCTTCCCTTCACTAGTTACAAGCTCCATAATCTGTATTTGTGCATTCACAGGGAAATAATTAGATGGGAAAGAAACATTTTTCAGCCTCTTAGATCACCATTTCCATCCAAATTTCACAATAAAAAACCCTTTCTGTTCACTTTCATTCTCTGTGTCATGATGGGGACAAATCTCTCATGGAAAGAAACTTCAGTTGGCAATGTCTAGGACAAATACTTCTGCTTTAATTCAATTAACATGAAATGTCACTGATTACAGTGATGAAGCATCTGATATCCTTCCCATTTCTTCATTATTAAAAGGTCACATAAGCTTCTTGTTAGCATACATTACCTCTCTTAACTTCAAGCTAAATCTCAGATTTTGAGGAACACAAACCCTTCTTTTCTGTTGCTTTTACTTCCATTTTACCCCTGTATTCAGGAGGTGATTTAGGGCAGCAAATCACTGTAATTGCATCTGCTACTGTCGCATTTTTCTGCTTCTTCAAAGCTGATTTCAGCATCTTTTGATGGCACAGGGTGTAACATTTTATTGACCAACAAAGAAACATCCTGAAATACATTTCCATCTCCCTCGTATTGATTTAAGTCAAGCCTGACAATCATTTAAAACCAAGCATTTTACAGTCTGCTAGAACAACCTGAAACAGAACACAAGAAAAGATTGGCTTGCACACAAGTGGATGAAGGGCCTGAGACACCCCAAAAAAACAAGCAAGATCCTTTTACTCCAAACTCCGTAAACAGTCTCACCTTCAAAGCACAAAATCATAGCAACCTCTCAAAGCACACAGACAAGTAAAAAGCTGAAAAACACACCTTAAGAATAAAAGATTTGAGGAGATCAATCCATTTAGCTTACCAAATGAAAGGTTAAGCCTGATCACAGCCTCTTGCTATCACCAAAAAAAGAAAAGAGACTACAATCCTGTAAGCCAGCACTTAAAAGTGTACAAGATTCAGGGCAGCTCAACAAACCAAACCCAGACTAAAAGGCCAGCTTTTCAAAAGTGAAGCAACTGCCACCAAGAACAAGGTGCCACGGAGCAAGGTAGAGTCTCCACAACTGAGACAACCCCCAAAAAACAAATCCTCTTTGTCAGTGGCTTTGGAACTTTTCCTGTTTGTGGAGTCCCAAAAAGTTTTCAGAGGAAGATGCAAACCTCCCTGTGGATTATTGTCCATGTGCAGCAGCCTTTAAACTAATTTGTTCTGGTTTTTATTCAATTTCTTTGTTAACTAGCTGTAATATCAGGACTAGGAATAGTGCAGTGACAATATTACTGTTCAAATTCTTGTTTGGTACCATGTAATTCAGAAAAGCTTAGGTGAGAGAAGAGCCCATGCCATCAGATCATGAATGGCCTCTTACCATCTTGGGGCCAGACCCTTTATGGTGGGGCTCAGCAACAGGACAAGGAGCAATAGGAACCAACTGGAACCCAGGACATTCCATCTGAACAGAAGGAGAAACGTGCTTGGTGTAAGGGTGCAGCAGACCTGAAACCAGCTGCCCAGAGAAGTTGTGGAGTCTCCCTCTCTAGAGAGATTCCAACCCCACCTGGACATTGTTATCCTGGGCAATTTGCTGTGAGTGACCCTGCTTTAGCAGGAGGGTTGGACTGGATGATCCCCAGAGATCCCTTCCAACCCCCATCATGCCAGGATTGTATGATCTCACCACTCTAGCAGCTCCTATTGATGCAGAACTGCAAAAGGACACAAAACCTTGTCTACAGAGAGAAATCAGCCTCCAGACACAATAAATATTTCAAAGTTCAAAGAGACCAGCAACTGGAGAGTTACAAGGATGACAATAGAGCAGAAAAGACAGAGCAGAGAGCACTGATTCCCAACAGAAGGTCCCCAAATTTGCAAAGAAGGAGTGACACCCACTACGATAAGGCACTTGCGTATTTCCTCACTTATGTTAATTCTTTTCCCTGTTTCATTTGTACCGTAGATGATCTCCCTCTCCCACTCCTGCCTTTACTGAATGGTAAAGAAAACACTAGGGAGAGATCAGGCACTGAAATTTCTGTCAGTCTTGTAAGTGAAGCCACAAAGCAAACTGTCTTGCATGTTAATCATTGCCTTGTAATTGTTTCCCAATGAAAGCTGATGATGGTGTGACAGTTCTCTGAAGACATATTCAGCAAAATGACTTTCCAGTTGTCTTACAGAAAAACAAGAAGCCTGATGAACAGCCCCATACTCTAGCACCTCTTTTCTACACTACAAGGCAAAGTTTCTGACATACAAGAGTGAAGTTTATCGTATGCAAAGCATCACAGAAGCACACAAAAAGCTATGTGTTAAAGGGCAAAGCCTCCTTTCTCCTTAATGTCCATATTAATGGGGACAGGATTCATCTCCATAGGCATCACGTGCAGCCAGTCTGCAAACTATTGACTACACAAAGATACTTGGTATTTTTCATAGAATGGTCTAGGTTGGAAGGGATCTCAGAGACCATCTAAGCCCCCTGCCATGGGCAGGGACTGCTCTCAACTAGGTCAGGTTGCTCAAGGCCTCATCTAGCTTGGCCTTGAACACCTCCAGGGAGGAGGCATCCTCAATCACTCTGGGCAACCTATTCCAGAGTCTCACCACCTTCCTACTGAAAAACTTCTTCCTAAGATCCAGTCTAAACCTCTTCTCCCTCAGCTTCAAACCATTCTCCCTTGTCTTGTCTCTAGACACCTTTATGAAAAGTCCCTCTGCAGCCTTCCTGTAGGCTCCCTTCAGGTATTGGAAGGCAGCTATAAGGTCCCCACAGAGTCTTCTCCAGGCTGAACACCCCCAGCTCCCTCAGCCTATCTTTATAAAAGAAGTGCCCCAGCCCTTGGATTATCTTTGTGGCCCTCCTCTGGACTCACTCCAACAGTTCTATGTCCTTGTTACGATGGCGACACCCGAACTGGACATACTATTCAAGGTGAGGATCTGACAAGAGAGGTACCATCCCCTCTCTTGCCTGCTGCCCACACTCCTCTTGATGCAGGCCAGGACACATTTTGCTTTCTGGGCTGCATGAGCACACTGATGGCTCACATTGAGATTCTCATCAAGCAACACCTCCAAACTTTTTTTCTTCAGGGCTCATCCCAATCCACTCTGCACCCAACCTGTATCTGTGCCTGGGGTTGGCCCAATTCAGATCAGGACCTCACACTTGGGTTTGTTAAGCATCATGCAGTTTGCACTGGCCTGCTTCTCAGGCCTGCTTCTCAAGCCTGCTTCCCTTCCCTCAAGTGAGTACCCCAAACCATACAGTTNAAAGCATCACAGAAGCACACAAAAAGCTATGTGTTAAAGGGCAAAGCCTCCTTTCTCCTTAATGTCCATATTAATGGGGACAGGATTCATCTCCATAGGCATCACGTGCAGCCAGTCTGCAAACTATTGACTACACAAAGATACTTGGTATTTTTCATAGAATGGTCTAGGTTGGAAGGGATCTCAGAGACCATCTAAGCCCCCTGCCATGGGCAGGGACTGCTCTCAACTAGGTCAGGTTGCTCAAGGCCTCATCTAGCTTGGCCTTGAACACCTCCAGGGAGGAGGCATCCTCAATCACTCTGGGCAACCTATTCCAGAGTCTCACCACCTTCCTACTGAAAAACTTCTTCCTAAGATCCAGTCTAAACCTCTTCTCCCTCAGCTTCAAACCATTCTCCCTTGTCTTGTCTCTAGACACCTTTATGAAAAGTCCCTCTGCAGCCTTCCTGTAGGCTCCCTTCAGGTATTGGAAGGCAGCTATAAGGTCCCCACAGAGTCTTCTCCAGGCTGAACACCCCCAGCTCCCTCAGCCTATCTTTATAAAAGAAGTGCCCCAGCCCTTGGATTATCTTTGTGGCCCTCCTCTGGACTCACTCCAACAGTTCTATGTCCTTGTTACGATGGCGACACCCGAACTGGACATACTATTCAAGGTGAGGATCTGACAAGAGAGGTACCATCCCCTCTCTTGCCTGCTGCCCACACTCCTCTTGATGCAGGCCAGGACACATTTTGCTTTCTGGGCTGCATGAGCACACTGATGGCTCACATTGAGATTCTCATCAAGCAACACCTCCAAACTTTTTTTCTTCAGGGCTCATCCCAATCCACTCTGCACCCAACCTGTATCTGTGCCTGGGGTTGGCCCAATTCAGATCAGGACCTCACACTTGGGTTTGTTAAGCATCATGCAGTTTGCACTGGCCTGCTTCTCAAGCCTGCCAAGATCCCTTTGGATAGCTTCCCTTCCCTCAAGTGAGTACCCCAAACCATACAGTTTGGTGCCATCAGCAAACTTGCACTCAATGCCACATGTCCATTTCTATGAAGACATTTTACAAGTAACAACAGTGTTAACATAGAAACCATTTCTACCTGTAGGAGTTTCACCAAAAATGTGAATTTGGTGAAAATTTCTCTAGCAGACATAAAAGTCTTTCATTCTCATACAGAAAACTGAAGCAAGGATCTAAAAGTTCAGGTTAGTACTGGAAAGTTTGCACAGAGACAGAACAGTGAGTCTCCTAATATATTAATGTTCCTTTAACTGCTGATTTCTGTAGCTTTAATTCCTTATCATATTAACTGTCGTAAGGTCATATTTGTGAAGCCAAGATAAGTCACCAAAGACCTTCAAAAGTTCATCTTTAAGGTACATTGCAGCTCTGTTGCTGAAATGAATACATGTGCATTACCAATGTTAAGCAGCAGAATAAGGCCTATTGAGTACAAGGCACACTGCCGAGGGAGAGGGTTCAAAGCATACTCATGCACTGGATAGCTTTTACCTCCTAAGTTTTGAGCGTGAAGGTTTTGCTTGTGTAGAGGAGCAGGTCCTGGTGTTTTGCCTTCCTTCTGTCAAGTCATGTGGATCCCCAGTGTGATAAGAAACTCTCAGGGATCACTTGTTAGATGTGTGTCTAACCTCAGCAGTAAAGACTGTCAAACTCCGGCACTTCCACCACAAGTGCATAAAAGCTTCACAGAGCTACTTAAAAGCACAGACCTGATTCAAGAGCAGGTTTCATTCTTATCCTGCAGCCTGTGCTTGATTCCCTTCCACAAATATCTGAACTGAGGTCTGCAGTTATCAAAGGGGACCTAAAAGGGGCTAATGGGTAGCAGATCATGTGCAAAAGGTGTTACTGCAGGCTGGTAGCACTCTTCTGTGTAATTTGAGTACAGCTCTCAAAGGAGATTTTCGTCCTGACTAGCAGCTACATCTGACTATAGTAGAAGTAAACTACTTAACAAAACAAACTAACAGGGAGAAGTGGTACTGGCAGAAAAGGGGAGAAAGCCTTGGCTTATGCACCACTTCAGTGTTCCTACAAAGTCTCCACTGAGTTCTCTTTTTGGTTTAGTTCAGTTTGCGGGGGGATGGACATAAGGCTGTAGTAATGGCTACAACACGAAGCTCTAGCAGAGACATCATCTGCAGAAGCAGCTGATGGAGACAGCTTCCTTATCTTTGCCTTGACTGTCAGGACACTGCTTCTCAAACCACCCTGGGCTAACTGAATGCAAATACACAGGCACCAGCAAATTGTTATTAATGGCTGAAGCTTGCAGGGGTGCTGGTTCCATGGTGCCAGATGGTGCTTTGAAAATGGTGCTGACTCACAGAAGAAAGAGGAATAATGAGATACTAAGCTACTAATAATTCAGCTTGACTCTAAATCCCAGAGTCCCATTGTCTTCCAGTAAATATCCCATAACAACCATCAAGTAAAAACCAAACGGCACATAGCTGAGCAGCAGAAAAATGCATCACGACTACCTAATGTTTTGTGCTGTTATATCAAAGTGGTATTTCCCATAACAGATGTGGGGGAATGAAGAAGCAGCATTTCTAGGAAGGAGTAAGGAACATTCTCACTCCTTTTGTAACAGCCCACAAAAGCAAGCAGAGCTGGGCTGAGTAGCATACCACAATTTGTTAGCATTTTATGGTGTCTGCAGTCTCTCCACTGCAGCCATGGAGGCACCCAGACAGTCAGATTGTGTTTGATTTTTAGCGCCTCTAAACAAGTGACCAGGTGCTGGTGTATCCAAAGATTTTCTTCTTTGAACTACATTTCAATGCCAGGGGCATTTTCATGGGTTTAACTTTGAAGTGCAGCTTGGGATTTGCTACTGTTTCATAGACTCTCAGAGACCTAAAACAAGTTTTCCAAGTCAGGCCTCTTCCAAAGTGTCTATTTGAGTTCAACATACCACAAGTTTTACTCAGACCTTTGTGGGTGGATGACCTAGGCCACAACCCACTTATATTTTCACTTTGGTAGGCTTTCTTACACATCTCTCTACTTTCAGGGTTAAACATTTAAACAATACATCCTGCCCAACTCAGGGTTAGCATTTTTCCAGTATCACAGTATCAGCAAGGTTGGAAGAGACCTCAAAGATCATCAAGTCCAACCCACTACCACAGACCTCAAGACTAGACCATGGCACCAAGTGCCACGTCCAAACGTGCCTTGAACACCTCCAGAGACGGTGACTCCACCACCTCCCTGGGCAGCCCATTCCAGTGGGGAATGACTCTCTCAGTGAAGAACTTTCTCCTCACCTCCAGCCTAAACTTCCCCTGGCACAGCTTGAGACTGTGTCCTCTTGTTCTGGTGCTGGTTGCCTGAGAGAAGAAAGCAACCTCCTCCTGGCCACAACCACCCTTCAGGTAGTTGTAGACAGCAAGAAGGTCTCCCCTGAGCCTCCTCTTCACCAGGCTAAACAATCCCAGCTCCCTCAGCCTCTCCTCATAGGGCTTGTGCTCGAGGCCTCTCACCAGCCTCGTTGCCCTTCTCTGGACACGCTCAAGCACCTCAATGTCCTTCTTAAATTGAGGGGCCCAGAACTGGACACAGTACTCAAGGTGTGGCCTAACCAGTGCAGAGTACAGGGGGAGAATGACCTCCCTGCTCCTGCTGGCTGGCTGCAGTGCCAATGATGACCTTGTTTTTCTACAGTTCCAGGGAACTCATTACACCATTCCTAAAACTAGATGTGGAATTAAGTTCAGTTTTGGCAGCACAAGGAGCTTTTTTCTTTCCAGCAGCTTTCAAAACCCTAGGAATGACACTGTTTTGGATCTCAAACTATGCCCAATTTAAATGAGTGATTTATTGCAATTAATGCGAATAGCTCAAAGCAGATTTAAATGACTATTAAGTGTCCACGCTATGTCAAATTAACTAATTGTTTGAAGACAACCTAATTATTGTGACACCCAAATAGCAGTTTGTGAATGCACAGACTTGGGAAATTTAAAATCATCTTCCAGATACAAGCACTTAATGATACTCCAGAACAGCCTTTTCAGTTTGAGAAAAATTAAACTATTTAAAACTAAATAGATTTCTATTTAAATCTCAATTTCACTTTCTCGTGGACTATATTACCAAAGAAATGGCTCACATTAGCAATAAAGGAAGCATTTAGAGCAGAGAAGCACTCACAGGACAATTAGTAAATGTAATGATAGACACGGTCTTGTAGAAAGCAAAGAGGGAATTTTGCCTAAGGATGTGCCTAGGTTAGACAGGAGATGTTTGATACAGCTGCCTCCTCTGCTGGTGTGAATCCAGAGAAGCCCTAAAGTCAGCTCACTGTCTGCTTCTCCTTTGCACTTGCTCAAAAGTGAAGCAGAAAACAGTGAGAGGAGTCAAACTGGACCAGTCTAGTTTTCTCAAACCTCCACCACATTAGCTGCAGGAAAAGGAGTAGAAGCAGCAGCTTCTCCAGAAATAATTATAGAATCAATGGCAGAACTGAACTGTTGAGATTGGAAGTGACCTTTGAGATGAAGCCACTGCCATTAAAGCACATCCCTCAGCACCGCATCCACGTGTCTATTGTCTATTAAATACTCCCAAAGACTCCACCACCTCCCTGGGCATCCTATCCCAATGCCTGAGAACCCTTGGTGTGAAGGAATTTTTCCTTCTGTCAATCTGAATGTTCGAAGAGGAGGTGGTTTTCTCAACACAAGAGCATCAAAGAACTCACCGATGACTGAGATCACTCCAGACCTCTGCGAGGACAGATTTAACTCAGTTCCATTAAGAATACAGTTCAGTTAAGTGCCTTGAAAAGTAATGAGCTCCCATTTGTAAAGCCCTCCAAAAACCTAAGTCTACAAAACTATTACTCAGTTATGCAAGAACAGTCTCTTCTGCAAGCGGAGGAGCATGCATCACTTGGGAGGAAATCTGAGAGTTGTCCTCACTAGTGCTGTCCTACTTCTTCAGCCAATTGGTACCATCAATAACATCTTGACAGCAAGCAACACTCAAGAAGGTGGGTAAATTGCCTTTACCCAGAAGTCTTCCTGGCAAGGAAGAAAAAATTGTGTGTAGGTTTGTGAGCAAGCACACAGTGCCATCAAGCAGTGGAATAAATCTTCTTTCCCTCTTCCCTGGCTCACTAGAGAGGTCCCCCAAGACTGGAAGCTGGCCAGTGTGGTGCCTATCCATAAGAAGGGTCAGAAGGAGGACCCGGGAAATTACAGACCTGTCAGTCTGACCTCAGTGCCATGCAAGATAATGGAGCAGATCACCCTGAGTGCAATCACAGAGCACCTACAGGACGGCCAGGGGATCAGACCCAGCCAGCACAGATTTAGGAGGGGCAGGTCCTGCTTGACCAACCTGATCTCTTTTTATGACCAAGTGACTGCCTGGTGAATGTGGGGAAGGCTGTAGATGTAGTCTACTTGGACTTCAGCAAGGCCTTTGACACTGTCTGCCATAGCAAACTCCTGGCCAAACTGGCAGCCCATGGCTTGGACAGGGGTGCTCTGTGCTGGGTTAAGAGCTGGCTGGATGGCCAGGCCCTGAGAGTGGTAGTGAATGGAGCCACATCTAGTTGGCAACTGTCACTAGTGGTGATCCCAGGGATCAGTGTTGGGCCCAGTCCTGTTTCATATCTTCACTGATTATCTGGATGAGGGGATTGAGTCCTCTATCAGTGAGCTTGCAGATGACACCAAGTTGGGAGCAAGTGTCGATCTGTTAGAGGGGAGAAGGGCTCTGCAGAGGGGCCTGGGACAGGCTGGATAGATGGGCACAGTCCAGAGCCATGAGTTTGAACAAGCCCAGGTGCCAGGTTCTGCCCTCTGGCCACAACAAACCCACGCAGTGCTACAGGCACGGGAGACAAAGTGGCTGGAGAGCAGCCAGGCAGAGAGAGACCTAGGGGTACTGGTCAACAGTTGACTGAACATGAGCCAGCAGTGTGCCCAGGTGGCCAAGAAAGCCAACAGCATCCTGGCCTGGATCAGGAATAGTGCGGCCAGCAGGACCAGGGAAGTCCTCCTGCCTCTGTACTCTGCACTGGTTAGGCCATACCTTGAGTCCTGTGTCCAGTTGTGGGCCCCTCAATTTAAGAAAGATGTTGAGGTGCTTGAATGTGTCCAGAGAAGGGCAACAAGGCTGGAGAGGGGGCTGGAGCACAGCCCTATGAGGAGAGGCTGAGGGAGCTGGGGATGTTCAGCCTGTAGAAGAGGAAGCTCAGGGCAGACCTCATTGCTCTCTACAAGTACCTGAAGGGAGGTTGTAACCAGGCAGGGGCTGGTCTCTTCTCCCAGGCACCCCATGACGGAACAAGAGGACGCAGTCTCAAATTGTGCCAGGGTAGGTTTAAGTTGAACGTTAGGAAGAAGTTCTTCACAGAAAGAGTGATTGGCACCAGAATGGGCTGCCCAAGGAGGTGGTGGAGTCACCATCCCTGGAGGTGTTTAAAAAGAGGCTGGATAAGGCACTTGGTGCCATGCTTTAGTTCATTAGAAGGATTAGGTGATAGGTTGCACTCAATGATCTCGAAGGTCTTTTCCAATCTGATTAATTCTGTGATTCTGGAGGGTGTCCCTGTGTTTGGAAGAGCAGTGTGTGCTATGTCTCCTCATCTCTCTGAAGCTAATGGCCATTTAGCCAATATTTCATCCAGCCACCCTCTGCTGAAGGCTTCCAGTTTGCTCTGATAAGAGATAAAATAGGAATTAAAGGGTGCTTTTATGGATTTGCCAGGAGAAGTGTGCTCATCTGCATGGCAGCTGTCTGTCAACACTCATAACCACAACCTAAGTAACAGATAACATGCATCTTGCTCACCTAGATAAAAGTAATTGAGCTGATCATTAATAACAGGATGCATTAGTTGGACAGAAGAGTGGCTCATCAACCTGACTCCAACTGCAGATAGCAGAGATTTAGGAGCAGATCAAAGTGAGAGCTTCCAGGAAATAACACATTTTCCAACAAGTTTAAATTCACAGCATGCATCCTGGATGGGGGCCATTCATGAAGCTCTTAATGACTTGACAAAGCCATAAAAACAACTATCCAGGAGCACCTGCTCAAAATGGCCAATGCCCCTAAATATGTAAAATGGAGCCAGCAGCCAAACTAAAACACTCCTTAACTACGAAAGGAATTCAAAACCTAAATTTGTACTCAAAACCATGAACTACATCTCTTTGGCATGCAACTGTACATATTGGCAGTCTGTACATATTTATGTATACAAATACAGACAGCCCTTTGCAAGCAGATCTGCAGTGTTTGGGCTACAAGTTAGGATGGAAAAATAGCCTTCAATTCCAGCATCATTAATACCTTGAACCTTCCTTATGAGGACCTGTATCTTACATCACCATCTGCATCATGCTCCCTTCTGTTTTCCACTAATGAGGCCAAACCTGGACTACTAGGTCCAGATTTGGGTCCCAAATACAGGATCACAGGAGTGAGTACATTGGTGAGTTACTATGATGGTCAAGGACTGACACATCACATACATGGAGAAGCTGAAAGCCGAGAGAGGCAGCTCAGAAAGGATCTTAATACTGTCAACCACCATATCCAAAAAAAGTTCACAGCAAGGGTTGGTAACATTGGAACCCTGAGAAACTGAAATAACCCATCCCTGGAGAGGTTCAAAACTCAAATGAGCAACCTGATCTAGTATGTCCACTATCTACCATATTTGAAAGGTCATGGCAGACTGGTGAAGTTCCTGCTGACTGGAGAAGGGCAAACATACACCCATCTTCAAGAAGGGAAAAAAGGTTAGAGTGGTGATAAACAGCACAATGTCCACCTGCAAACCAGTGACAAGTGGTGTCCCTCAGGGGTCAGCGCTGGGACCAGTGCTGTTTAACATNCTTCCAGTATCTGAAGGGGGCTACAGGAAGGCTGGGCAGGGACTATTTATAAGGTCTTGCAATGACAGGACAAGGGGCAATGGGTTTAAACTGGCAGAGGGAAGATTGAAACTGGATGTTAGGAGGAAGTTGTTTGCAGTGAGGGTGGTGAGACACTGGCACAGGTTGCCCAGGGAGGTTGTGGCTGCTCCCTCCCTGGAGATGTTCAAGACCAGGTTGGAGGAGGCCTTGAGTGACCTGTACTAGTGGGAGGTGTCCCTGCCTATGGCAGCGGGTTGGAACTAGATGATCCTTGAGGTCCCTTCCAACCTTACCATTCTATGTAGCAACTTGAGCAATGTCCACCACTGTTCATCCTTCAGAAAAGCAGGCTTTAACAGAAATGGTGACAATCAACTCCAGCAAAAGGTTAAGTATTGAGGATTTAAAGTATCATTGGGACAGGAGTTTGTACAGAAAAAATGTGTGGGGGTCAATTCTAATGAACAAACTTGACTTTTTTTCCCCCCCATTGTAACCAAAAGTAGCAACATTTTAGAGATCATGAAGTACCAGGAACCTCATTTCACTGGCAGGGTTCTTGTACAAAGTCTTCATTTGGGTCTGCAACAATTGGGTCCAAAGCCTCTTTAAGGTAATATCACAAATGGTGTTTTCAGAGTTTCTTACAGAAGATGACACTTATTTTGTACCCGAAGCTTCAGTAGCACTCTGCAGGGGAGTGAAATGAAGAAGATTCTAATTTAAAACCAATTAAAAAAAATCAGTCACTCTATGTGAGCAGTAACCATCCTCTGTCGAGGTGCCTTTGTTTTCCAGCCTCATACAATATCATGAATAGGAAAAAGCTCCAAATTGCACTTGGGTGTAGCAATAGGTTCTCTACTAATGGTAGACAAAAGAAGCATTGTGATATACAAATCATGAGTATCAAATAGTATTTTAATGCCTCTGAGCAGCTCCAAGTTAAGTAGGTCTCCAAAAGCTAGAGGACCTTGACAATTAGCAGGAGCACAAGCTGATTTGTCTTCTCTCTCTACATTACAGCATGTCAAACCTGGATCACTTGACAGTCTTGATAAAGATTACTACCTTTCCCCTCACCCCAAGTAACAGGATTTTTTTTAAAGGATGTTAAAAAAAATATATATATAAAATAATCACTGCTAGTTTCAAGCTAATTAAACACTTAAAGCTGCCTTGCATGGCCTTGATGTTGTAGGAAAGGCACTTAACTCACAAGCTAATTATATTCTTCTGCACAGACACTACCTTCTCTTTCCTCCCTCTCAACACACTCCAGAACAACACAAGTCTCATGAAGCCTATAGAACTAGGCTGAAATGCAGATAATGAATTGTCTGTGTGAGGCCACACACTGCTTTGGGTATTCAGACTCCAAGGGGATGAGGTTTCCAAGATGATGGTCAATGATCAGAGCTAAGCCTTGGTTTGAGATTCAAACCTCTGGTTCCTCCCTCCCGTGGAAATGCTATCTCATGCCTCTGGATATAAGGCTTTGTCAAATGGACACAACAGAACTTTTCTTCGTAGTAGACATTAAGAAGATAAATACATTCCTAACCTTGACAGAGGTTGATGTTCGGCATTTGGATATGAATGTGAAGCTTTTTCTACAATGGTGTATACTTCAAAAATGAGAGACATGGACAAAATTGAGTGTAAAGAAATAAGTGTTAAGGTCATACATTTAATAAATCAAAAGAGAAGTAAAATCAGGTTTCTAACACAAAAAGCCAATGTATCAGTTGCATCTGGGAAGACAAGAGAAAGAAAAAATAATTCCAGATCAAGTTAACTACAAAACACAACTTAGGTGCATATCTCAACATAATATATGAGTAACAAGCATCACAGAAATCAGCCCGATTCACTGAAACAGTGGAAGCACTCTTCCTGCAAAATCTGATCTCAGCCAAGTCTCCATTTTGGAAGGTACAGATAACAAGATCATCTGTATCACTAGGTTTACGCCTTGGTAACAAGGGTCTGAATCACTGCAGAAAGAGCAAAAACAAAAGTTTCAGCTGAAGTAATGATTTATGGCACTTGAGGTATCTCTGTTAGCAGTTGCCTTCCAATATAAAAATAAACTGCAGTGGCTTTGAAACCTCTTTTTATTGAAGCCAGTATGTATTTGAGGATTCCAGATCAAAAGTGTTTCAATAAAGCTAATGGAATTAGAAGACAATGTAGGAGTGTTATTACCACAACTGGACCTAGGTATATGAAGTGCTACATCTCCCCATGACTAACAAGGCTCACAACCATTGCTGCTGTGCATTGTTCATTTCCAAGATTCCAGAAGACACTAGAAATGACAGCAGATCGTCACGCAGAGGTCCCTTTGGCCCTAAAAACCAAACTTCCTCCGAGAGTCTTTTGCCATATACACAAAACGTTACAGAGAGATTTCAGGCAAAGAAACTGAGAACTTTAAACAGTTGCTTGTATGATAATTTCTACATCAGCACACTAAGATCAGCAAGCCCAACCATTAACCCAGTACTGCCAGGTCACCACTGAACCACGTCCCTCAGCACCACATCTACATTGCTTTGAAATCCCTCCTGGGATGGGGACTCCACCACCTCTCTGAGCAACCTCTTGCAAGGCTTGGCAACCCTTTCAGGAAAGACAATGTTCCTCATCTCCAACATAAATCTTCCTCAGCACAACTTGAGGCCATTTCTTCTTCTTCCATCATAAGTCACTTGGGAGAAGAGACCGACCCCAATCTCACTGAAACCTCTTTTCAGGTAGTCAGAGAGGGAAGGACCTAGTAACAACCTTCTGATACCTGAAGAGGGGCTACAAGAAGGCTGCCAAGGGACTGTTTACAAAGGCCTGCAGTGATAGGATGAGGGGCAATGATTTCAAACTAGAGAAGAGTAGATTTAGAGTGGATGTTGGGAACCACTTCTGCACCATGAGGGTAGCAGAACACTGGAACAGGTTGCCTGGGGAGGTGGGTGGGGCCCCATCCCTGGAATTATTCAAAGTGAGGCTCAACAAAGCTCTGGGCAATGTATCACAGTATCACCAAGGTGATACCAATGTGATCTAGTTGAGCATGCCCCTGCTGACTGCAGAGGGTGTTGGAATAGATGACCTTAGCAGGTCCCTTCCAACCCAGACCATTCCATCATTCTAGGATAAGCAGCTTCCTCTGAGCCTCCTTTTCTCCAGAGACTGAGATGGCACAAAATAAGAGAGACATCAAATAGTTGTTCACACCTCTCTTGTGCCCTGATCTCCTCAGAAATCCATGGGAATATCCTACACTTCCTAGCTGACCCATGTGAGAGATGTCTCTGTTTGGATAAGAAATTCCACACTGCTTTAAGAACTCATGTGGGAGTAGGTTAAGTACAAGTCAAACAGGGATGAATTTGCTGAGATATTCTGAATGACATTCTACCACCTGGGATTTGCTGTCACCAGCAGCTAAATAAATAAATAAATAAAAAGCAAAAACAAAAACACAAAAACACAAACAACTTGCTTCCTGCAGCCTGAAATCCAGCTCAGACTTTCCATTTGAAATTTACAGACCACTTTTATGATATCTGGGAGAAAAAAATTATATGGCTTTCCTTTTATTACTTTCTTCAGTAGTTCACTTCCCCTCCTGCAAATGCTTTTACTGCCTATTCCTGTTATACTCTAACACGTTGCTGGTTTCCTTCCCTTTTTTTCCTCCTTTGGGTTAAAGCAATTAATAATAGAATTCACATGAAAGGCAGAACTACAGAGGAAAACCCCATGGCCTAAAGACTGTGCTTGGAAAATGTGTTCTTCAGCTGCACAGTGTCTGGTGGCCTGGGGAGAAGACAGCAGCTGAAAATCAGCAAATCTCTCAGTATCTGCAGAGAAGAAGGATTCCTGCAGCTTCCCAGGCACTGGGAATCAGCAGGGCTATCCCCATAGGCAATCCCCACCACTGGGCTGCTCTTGTGGGCCTTTCATGGTCTTTTGGAGGCATGCTTTCACCAAATTTCCTAAGACCAGACTTTCCCAGATCTGCCTTAAAATACACAACTCAAAAGCACTGTGTGCAGCACTGCTGCAACTCTCTGCAGTCATTAGTTACCTGATCCCTCCAGCAGCTTCCACCAGCTGGAGCCAGGTAAGAACATCTGAGCATTGCCCATTGGAGGGACAAGCAGCTCCAAAGTCCTTCACAACCCCAGAACAAAGACTTTGTACCCACACCATGGGTGAGGGTCACCTTCAAGCACAGAAATAGTCCTCTGGATTATTTTTCTCTTGGTCATTCATAATTTAGGAGCAGTTGCTCATCACTCCCTGAGACTATTCCTTGCTTTGGGTTACTCAGCTCATGTCATAACTCACAGGACTTTGCATTTCAGAAATCTTAAATAACTAATTAGCAGGATTAATAAAATGATCCTTCTGCTTTCCATTTCTGCTAATGAATAGGCACAGAAGTTCTGCATTAGGTAAGAAGTTATGCAAGAAGAACATCTGCTGCTACCCCCAGTGTAAATTATAGCTGCAGGGTTAATTGAACACCCTGGTCTAATCTCCCTGCATAGGTGCTGCATTGGGCTACAGGTAGTACTACAGCATCAGCATTTTGACTGGCCTTTATTTTCTTAAGCAACCACTATAAAACATTGACTGCTAAGAGAAAAACAGCATTAGGGGGAAATATTTAAAAACAATGGCCCTGTTGAGATCAGTAGGAAAGGTTCTATTTTAACAGTCACAAGAACAGTATTTTTCATATTTCAGCACATTTTTACTGAGCTACTCCTTTATAATTCCGGAATTTATTTGTTATTCTTGTCAAGAACAGAACAATAAAATAACTAAGACCATGACAATATGGAAAAGTTATCTGAATTAAGAGAGAGTTCGGCCCACACACCAGGTACTGCACTCAGGTCACAACAAAAACCCCAGGCCATATTATAGGCTTGGGGCGGAGTGGCTCAGAAGTTGCCTGTCAGAAAAGGACCTGGGGGTGTTGGCTGGCAGCCAGCTGAAGATGAGCCAGCAGTAGGCTCAGAAGGCCACCAGCATCCTGGCCTGGATCTGCAAGAATGTGACCAGCATGCCCAGGGCAGTGCTTGTTCCTCTGTACTCTGCATTCATGAGGCCACATCTCGAGTACTGGGTTCAGTTTTGGGCCCCTCACTGCAAGATTCAAAATGGTAGAGCATATCCAAAGAAGGGCAATGAAGCTGGTAAAGGTTCTGGAGAACAGGGCTGGTGAGAACCGGCTGAGGGAACTGGGATTAATTAGTCTGGAGAAGAGGTTGTAGGGAGCTGAAAGTCAGTCTCTTCTTCCTAGTATCGGGTGACAGGAGAAGACAAAACAGCCTCAAGTTGCACCAGGGGAGGTTTAGATTGGAGGTTAACAACAATTTCTTTCCTGTAAGACTGGCCAGACACTGGAACAGGCTGTTCAGGAAGGTGGTGGAGTTCCCATCCCTGGAGGTGTTCAAGAAACATGGCACTTTGGGACATGGTTTAATGGCTATGGCAGTCTTGGGTTGACAGTTGACCTTAGAGGTCTTTTTCAAGTCTATGATTCCATGATTTCTTTTCAGAAGACATAGATTTTATCCCATCAGTGTAGACGTATCTGTTCATACTGCCTATTCATTCCTAAAATCATAGAATGGGTTGGAGTGGATCTTGAAAGGTCATCTCAGTGGTCTGCAGAGTTAATGAATATTTCTTTACTGCATACATAAACTCTTCTTACAGAACCAATATTCTCACAAACCCTTGGTTGTTTAACAGCTTCATATTGTGTGGCATTTCCACTGATACCTGATTCTTTCACTATGCAGTCATCACCAGGTCAAGAAAAAGTAATTGAATTGTACAAGAGTGACATCATTTTAATTAAAAAGGCCTTGATTGAAATTCAGCCAAGCCAAATCCAAACCAGCTAAACCGACCTTTAAAGCCTGTCCATTTTGACATATAAACAAGCTCTGTGTCACATCTTTAATCCATGTGTTGTTCCCTCTGCAGCTCCTTGTTGCCTGGACTCTTATCTGTGTAACGGCTGGAAATAAGCTGCAGACCTCCCTCACACACAGAGGACAGCAGCTACACCTTGCACTTAATCAAACCTGACAAGACAACAAGAGTCCTATCGACCATGTCAGTGTTATGGGTCCTCCTCCTCAAGGTTCAAGAACAAAGCAGCCCTTTCGCATTATAATGTGGAAGGAAAACTGCACTAAAGCAGCAACCCCCACCCAAAACGCCAGCCCTCAGCATCAGCTGCCAGCGCCAACTATTGACATGCTGCAAACACACACAACTGCTGTGCTAAGGCTTGAATGGCTGTTGGGAAATTACCCAGTCTCAGGAAGCCTCTGAGCAAGCAGATTCTCATTTTTAAAGCTATTTGGTTTCAAAACCAGATAAATCCTTAGCAAGCCACTGAATCCTTTCCATGCAAACTCTCTGAATTTTAAGTCGAAGGAGAGAGAAACTTCAGCCTGAGGTGTGGTTTGAGACATTCTAGTAGTGCTAGACAACAAAGCTGAGGTTTCAAAGTAGATGAGTGATGAGAACAAAACATTCAAATCTTTTGCAGTCCACTCACTGAAAAAGCCACGACTGTAACAACAGACTCATTTTCCAGTGGCTCAGGAACTAAAAATGTCTGATACAACCACTCAAGAAACCTCTTTTTCTTCGGGCAAGAGCACTCAGGGGGATCCCAATGGGAGGGTGATGCTGCTTAAAGGAATGCAGAGAAACTTGAAACCAGGAGTGCTCTACAGTTTGCCTCAGGTGCAGCAATGGTTTCTGCTGCTTTAAGGAGTGCTAACACACCACTCTGCACTGTTGGAGGATTAGAAATTTACCATTACCAAGTGGAATGGAAGAGCAAAATTTACCAACCTTCTTTCCTAGTGGCTACAGATGACAGTCAGGTGCAATATTAAAGACTCACTGATCACTAGTCATTAATAATTTGCTCTCTGTTCCCTTTAGTAAGCACAACCACATGTCCAGGTGAACTCATTCAACGAGTAAGCACAGGCTGCAGAAGCTACCTGCCCCTAAAGAGGTATTGCAAAGGTGAGATAGTTTCTAACTATTCACTGACACAATTAATGCACTGGATTGGATAGGCCCATCCTGACCCAAGAGCAACTCTAATATGGGTTAGACAAGTGGAAACAGCTTCTCACATAAAGAAGATACTCTGCATGCTACCTAATAATTAACCTATTTAAAATACAACAGGAGAATAATTAAATATGTCCTCTTAAAATTCAAAGAGATGAAGCCAGCAGCAAGGTCAAATGTAGCAAGGAGAAATAAAAAGAAACAAAGTCAGTCAGCATGGCTCCAGCATATTCTTATAGGCATCCTCTCTTGATTGAAACCTTCTAAAATGAACAAAGCAGCATTTCCAACAGGGGCATTTTTGTCCCCTGGATGCTTGATGGGATCCCAGATAAGCAGGTAGGATGCAAATAAAAGCTGACATTTAGTGGTTTCTGTGTATTAAATACATTAATTTTTTAATATTGAAGGTTTGAGTTCTTCACATAATAACACACAAAAAGCAAAAATGAAGTATTAGGGCAATGAACTGACAGCAACTGCCTCACTTCACAAGTGCCCAAAGAAACACAAGTGAACAGTCAGAAAAGAGAAAGTACAGTGAATTTCCTGAAGTGCTTTTAAAAAGCCTCTTTTGTCCCAATCACAACACCATCACTCTAGTGCCTCCCTTCCTTGAGCAAAGAGCTGTTGAAAGGAAAATACAGCAACACCTGTATTTAACATCATATGTATGGAGGGCAGCATTAAGCTTAGGCTTACAGCAACCTTCAGCTCCAGGTCATGACTAAATGCAAGCTGTAAAACAAGCTCTCAATACATTACCCCACTTTAAATACAAGCATTGATTTCAAGACAAAATACACAAACTACAAATTGAATTTCAGTTGTAGGACAACTATCAGTAGATAAGACATTGAAGTAATTTGTGTAATGTCACTGAGCCATTTAGCATTTGAATCAGAGTGGTGGCTTGCATGCATATGCTGTAGCAAGAAGCAGGCAGTGGTTGTTCCTAAACCCCTTAAAGGACACCAGCAAAGCAGTAGCAGGACATTAACAGAAACATCAGTCTGCAGCATGCTTTTCACTGCTGCTGTTGCTGGGCGTTGACAACCCAAGCCCTTGCATTGGATGTGAGTTTTGGTACAGTTTGAGACTGACAGAGTCCCAGTCCTGCATCTGACACACAGACTTGTTTGCTATATTGAATTCTGAAGGTTTTCAGGAGTTGAAAAATTACTACACCTGCCAACAGTGTGTTATATTTATCACCTGCCTGCCCCCATGAAAATGAACCTGCCATTCTGTCACAAGTTGTCTGCTTTGGGAGGTGTGACTAGACCTTAACCGTTGGTGTAGGAATGCCAATCTTTCTTCTAGGCCATTGCTTTCCAATCCAAAAAGTTTAAGCATGGACTATAGAGTATAAGATACCTGGAAATGAACTGTAGGTATAACAACTGTTCATTAAATAGATGCAGATACAGATATGTATGTCAATCCTGATTGCATGCTTGGAATAGACATTTAGTTTTGCATGAAAGCCTGTGTTTTGATTAATCTTCATCTCACTCAAGCCTTAGAAGTTGGTGAATAGCAAATTAACTGAGCCTCTTTGCATTCGTATGAGGTGTAAGAAGCTTGCAATGTAGAGAGAAGTCCACAGAGATGACAAAACAGCAGAAAGGATACAAACATTGGCAAGAGACATCCAGTGGAGAGTCCAGGGTCTAAGTAGATCTCAACCTGGGAGAAAAAGGCAGGCTTCAAAGTTTAGTTATCTCTACTTATGCCTGCTCACTCTGCATACAGGAGTTGTGTCCACTGCAAAGATCAAGGTGAATCTTTCCTCAAGAACAGTCAACAGCAGCAAATAAAAGCCTATTTGAAAACATTTACAACTGACCCATCATGACTGTTGCTTTTTCAGCCTGGCAAAGGAAGCTTTCTGTCCCTTCTAGACACCATACGAATGGGAGCAATCATCTGAGGAGACTCAGAATTTGTCTCCTCTGAAGAAAAATAGTTAAAGGGCAGATCTGGGAAGACCAGTACATCCCAGGAAAGGGTGAACTGCTCTACCAATACTTGGGGAGATCCTTTGGTACCAACTTCTATCTGTGCTTCACATCCCAGTCAGCCCATCATCATCTCCTCACACCTTTCGAAGGCTGCTATCAGGATATTAAATATTAGAGCTGTAGAAAGAGTCCTCCTTCTCACCAAGCTATGTCAGAAGAGAAGTTCTGTCCTCTACAAAACCAGAACCTAGCTAAAAGGTCCCAGTTCCCTTGCTGGATGGCATGAAAAGATTTTCACCTACTCAGTAGGTGCTATGACTACAACATTGTAAGAGGTACACCAGAAACACTCCAGAAGCAGAGAGTGGGTAAGAGGAAGTACAGGTGTGGTGGTGGCATCCCTGTGTCCCACACTTACCTGGCACAGAATTTATACTGCTAAGCAAAACTGGACAGGTCACCTCCTACTCCAGTTTTGCTATAGAAGGACATCCACAGCACAGAAGCATGATTGTCATTTCTCTTCAGTTCAGCTCAGGTGTGGGGCTACAGACTAAAAGGATGTCTAAGCACAAAATTTCCAGAGGTAGCTTTTCCCTCATACAGAGCAGGAGAAAGAGCAAGTGAAGGAGGCCAGAAGCAAAGAGGCTGGGACACAAAATGGATAGTGGGGTAAATCTTGCCTTGCACACTGCCAGCACAGGAGGGATGCACTCCCTGAGAGTGACCATGGTGCCCTAAGACAGAGCTGTGCAGGGCTGGCCCAGCCCAATTAAAGGTGCCTTTAACTCAGGTACGACAAAAAAAACCAAAACAACTAAGTCCTTAAGGAATGAAAGCTACAGAAAAGGTAAGCCTGGTTGGAAGAGCTTCCTGAGGGAAATGCACCCTTAGGACTACAGCACTATGCTTCAGTTGTGCAACAGCTCAAGCTGCAGATGCCTCACAAGGGTTCAGGGTGAAGGAGGGGTGCAACAGGCAACCACTTGGATGTCCATTTAGGAGACCACTATGAAGGCCCCATGTTCCCATTGTCACACGTGAATTCTGTCTCTGCTTTTTCATATGTTTTTGCTGACCTCCATGCAGATACTTGCAATCTCAGAATCATAAAATGGTTGGGGTTGGAAGAGACCTCCAAAGGTCACCTAAGTCAAACCCCCTGCAGTCAGCAGGGACATCTTCCATTAGATCACCTTGCTCGAAGTCTTATGCAGCCTGATCTTGAATAGCTCCAGGGAGGGTGCTCAGCTACCTCCCTGGGCAACCTGTTCCAGTGTTCCACCACCCTCACAGTGCAGAACTTGTTCCTAACATCCAGTCTAAATCTGCTCTTCTCCCATTTCAAACCATTGCCCCTCATCCTGTCACTCCAGGACTTTGCAAACAGTCCCTCCACAGCTTTCTTGTAGGCCCTTTCAGGTACTGGAAGGCCACTATTAGGTCTCCCCACAGCCTTCTCTTCCCCAGGCTGAACAACCCCACTTCCCTCAGCCTGTGCTCACAGCAGAGGTGTTCCAGCCCCCGATCATCTTCATGGCCCTTCTCTGGACCCACTCCATCAGGCCCATGTCTTTCCTGTGTTGTGTGCTCCAGAGCTGGGTGCAGTACTGCAGGTGAGGTCTAACAACCAGAGCAGAATGAATTGGCAGAATCATCTCTCTCTGTGCTTCCCTGTTTAGTTTGTATATGCTCAGACATGCTCTGAAAGAAGTCATCAGTTTGTTTGGTTTTTTTTGCCTGGGGTAGAGAATTTTGCTTTTGAACTCATAGCTTCAGGGGCTCCTAGAGACATCATGTCACTCTCCAGTACAGCAGAGACTCCAGCAGTTACCAAGCACAGCACACACCATGACCTCCTGTACAAAACCAACACTTGATCTTTCTTATTCTATGGCAAGTCCTAAGAAATAACACCTTCTCTGCACATCTGGACAGTGCAGATCTCAGTTGGGATGGTACCCACCTCAAATAACCAAGGAGTGAAATAGAAAAAGGCTGGAGTTACTACTCTGTCACCCACTGTATGACAGCTCTTGAGGATATTGTAGCATAACTCATTTCCCATCACAACAGCTCATCTTTCATAAGGCTAATACCTAACCACTAATGTTTTTGTTAGGTAAAAAAAAAAAGCCTGAGCCCAGTATGTATTACATAATCTCCACCTTGGGATGAAAGCACTGTGATTGTTTTCATTAACCTTTCATTCTTATAAAAGGGCAAAAATCAATAACAAATTTATTCAGGCAAGTGAAAGGCAATTTCAAGCAATTTCACCAGGGATTTCATTTCCATTGCTTTTTTCCCTGCCACAAATTCTAATAAAAAAATAATATGATCTGTCCAAATGTAAGACAAATACAAAAAGCAAGCTACTGTCAGCTCCTCAAAGACACTGAATGAAACCACCTTTTTACAGCTGCATAATTGTCTTACTAAAAATACTGCTTTCTTCTGAATCCTAAGCAAGCCTGCAAGGCAACATCTTATTGACAGCCTGTGAAACACTTTGCTGCACAGTACTGAGATGATGTCTTTTAAATAAAGCACCTACGAGACCTTTTTTCTTACCTACAACAAATTAAGCCATTTCTTTTTAGTGCACTTTGCCCTTTCATGCTATGAACAGAGGTTTAAATTACTGGGATTTTGATGCACTTTCCAACTTTGCTATTCCTGTCATATATTCCACCGTATTTTTGCCTTTTAAAGAGCTGACTTTGAATCCGTGGCCTGAAACATCTGTCAGAAGCAATGATAAAAATCACAAAGTAATTCGTTGGCATCTCCATTTTCCACAGAGGACAAAAAAAAAAATTGCCGAAAAAGCACAACACATTATTAATAGCTTTTTAATTTCATCTGTGACTTCATCTCTGCAAGTCCTCTGTGCATCCTTTCAGCATTTTCTGTCAGTGTTGTGAGAGGTAAAGAGGGAGCAGCCCCAGCCCCAGTGCATCAGGCCCCACTGGTTCCCTCAACAGCCCACAAAACTCTTAGCATAGCGTCTTTTTTTTGTTATATGTCCTGCTGGGGCAAAACAGGCCCTGAGCATTTGCTTGCAGTGCTAATACCCTGTCTGTCTGGGTTTCAAATTTCTCTCCTGCCAGTGGTCTGTTTTGCCTCGAGGAGCAATTGAAGGGGTTTTGCTCTGGAGGGGCTTATGCCCCTCCTCCTCCGGTGGGTGTTGCAGGCTAGCCCCGGGGGGACACGTGACTCCCTCCCAGGCTTTGTTCGTTTGCGGCAGCATGTCCAGGCTCTGCTGCCCTCTCTGCCTCGTGGTTGCATCGAGAGCATAAAATTGGAATTGTAACTTCCTCATTTATCATTTCAGCGCTGATCAGTGAGTAAATGTGTCTACTAAATCTATGGGAGTCTCTGGGTTTCCCCGCCAGTAGCCCTGCCCAGGGCAAAGGGAAACCATCTTGCGGCTGGCAGCAGCGATTGCCGCTCCTCACCCTTGGATATTTGCATCTCTTTATTCCTTCCCTAAATTACTTTAAGGGGGTTTTTCTTCATGCCTTTTGTGTAAGTAATTCCCGACTGGGTATGCGAACTTTACCAAATTGTAAATAGTTCACCGTTTAGAGGTGTGTGTTTGTTTGGCATGGGACTTTGTGTAAATAAAGTTTAATATTTTCCTATTTCTTACATATTAAATTTGAATATTCATAACATTATACTAAGCTTTTCAAGTCAAATTATTAATTATTTCTATAAGCACCCTTACTCTATAGGTTCATCTTTACTATAGCTACTCATTTTCTAGTGATTTTGGTTCCTCTGCCCACTGCAATGCCACTGAAGAGTCTGAGAACAGTCACAACTCACTTTAAGAGGTTCAACTTCTGGGGAACCTTGTGAATTATTGAAGAAGGATCTCAGATACTGCCCAAAGTCTAGCAGAATTTGAATGCCAAACTATCACCCATCAGTACAGATGTTTAAAATGGGAGGAGCTGCTTCTGCTGCTGCTTATCCTTACCCAGGTACTTTAGGAACTTGAAGTTTCTTTAAACATCATTTTACTTCCAATGCATAAAATTAGAGGTGCTGAGTCCACCAGGGTGGCTTCCTAAAACCTTCTGCTCCCCTCTGAGCATGAATGTTCCCATGGCACTAACAACACAAGGGCAAACAACTCCTCTTAGAACTTCTCTGTGCTGGTACAAAATATCTCCTTTTTTTTTTTTTCCCCCCCACAGTGTTTGCTTTGAGAATAATGGAAATGTTCAGTTTGTTACTTTTTCCTTCATGTTTTCCAGGACAGAATGGAGTTTGTGATGTGGGAAATGTGCAGTTTTCATGTGCATTATTAATGGATGAAGAAACAACCCCAAATCTACAGCACTATTGACAGGTTAAATCAGCAATGCATTTGGGCACGTTTCAGTACAGTTATGCCAAAAATGATCCACAAAATGACAGAGAGACACTTGTTTCTACAAGAGGAAGAAATCCAGAGAAAGCCCACCCAAAATCATTAAGTGCAAAAGTAGAGATGAGTCAAAATCTTCCAGAAACATCTCTAGGCATTTGTGGTGGTGTTACAAGGCTACAGGGCAGCTGCTCTATAGCCAAGGATTTCTAGAAGAGATTATGGAAGGCAGATTTCTGCCACAGCAGAGCATCAAGGGCATTCACCCTCCCATCTCACGCTATGTTTGACAGCAGCAACTGCTATCCAAGCTTAGCCTCAGAAGAGAGCTCTGAGCTTCAGCAGACTTGTACTGCACAGAAGTAGCCACAGTTCAGAGGGGTAGGTGGTGTAGCATTTTAAACAGCATCCGAAATGCTCATTTGTTCAACCCAAATATTGACTGTCAAATTTATCACTTCAATAGAAACTTTGCTCAAAGTATCAGAATAATTTGAGATGAGTTACATCTGTCCAGTCTGAGCTCGTTGTCAGACTGAAAGGACTAAAGAATCATAGAATAGTTTGGGTTGGAAGGGACATCCAAAGGTTATCTCAGTCCAACCCTCTGCAGTCAGCAGGGACATCTTTCATTAGATCATCTTCCTCAGAGTCTTATCCGGCCTGACCTTGAACAGCTTCAAGGATGAGGCCTTAACCACCTCCCTGGGCGATCTGTCACAGTGTTCTACCACCCTCATGGTGCAGAACTTGTTCCTAACATCCAGTCTAACTCTACTCTTCTCTAATTTCAAACCCTTGTCCCGCATCCTATCACTCCAGGCCTTTGTGCACAGTCCCTCTGCAGCCTTCTTGTAGGCCCCTTCAAGTACTGCAAGGGTGCTATTAGGTATCCCTGGAGCCTTCTCTTCTCCAGGCTGAACCCCAACTCCCTCAGCCTGTCCTTGTAGCAGAGGTTCTCCAGCCCTCTGATCATTTTTGTAGCCCTTTTCTGGACTTGCTCCATCAGGTCCATGTCCTTCCTATGTTGAGGCTCCAGAGCTGGACACAGCACTCCAGGTGAGGGCTCACCAGAGCAAAGGGACAGAATCACCTCTCTGTATCTGCGGACCATGCTGCTTTTGATGCAGCCCAGGATGCCATTGGCCTACTGGGCTACAAGTGCACACAGTTGGCTCACATCTAGCTTCTCACCTACCAGCAGCCCCAGGTCCTTTTCTATAGGACTGCTCTCAATTTCAGCATCCCACTGCCTCTATTGGTATCTAGGATTGTCCTGACCTATGTCCAGGACATAGCACTTTGCCTCACTGAACCTCATGAGATTCTTCTCAGGCCACCTCTCCAGGCCCCCCTGAATCACATTGGATCCTTCAAACTAATGTTTAAACCAGCCTCACATACAACTACAGGAGTGGCACAAATCACGAATGATCTCCACATATGCCGTGACTCCCCAGCAATGCAGGATTTGTTGTCCATGAAAGATGTTCATCTAGTTTCTCCACAAAGAACTCCACAGTGATGGAAATGCCATGTTTCTCCATCTCAGTCTATTATATTCCCTAGTTTCCATATAACAAGAAAAAAAACAAAAAAAAAAAAAAAACAAAAAAAAAAAACCCAAACACCTTTGCAAATAGCTGACCAGAATTCCCTTCACTGCAGTTTAATCCCTTTTTCCTTTATGCTACTCATCTTGTCTTAGAAGGCATTGACACTGATGACATTTTAAAACCACTCAATAGTGTCCCTGTGTCAAATAGATTCCTCTTCCCTCATCAACTGTATTAATTCCCAACTCTATGTACAGAGTAACTGATTTCTCAACAGGATACATTTTTGGTTTTCTGATGCAAGGAGTTTTAAACTCCACTGGGAAATACCATATCTTTTGGGGGTGGTGACATTCTTCCTGTTCTTTCCAGCTTGACACTACTCAAACTCTCAAGTATCTGTGCACTGATTATTTATCCTGGAATTTTGGCATTAAAATTTAAAACAAAGAAATAAAATAAATCATCTGTCCTGGTACTTTAGGCAAATTTTTGTCTTTCTCTTATTGCTCTTAGCAGTTTTCCAGCAAGCCAAAAATTCCAACCAGCACCAGCCACATCAAGATTAACTAAGCTCAGCTCATTTTCTGGGTTTCTATCCTGCTGCACTACATTTATTTCCAGCCTTCCACAGATCCTTCAACTGGCTTAGCTGTGCATTTTAGTGACTGGCCTCCATTCCACTTCATAGTATGCTGAATATGTAATAGAAATTAGATTTGAGGTCCTCCAGATATTGCTGTGGCTAATTTGAGATTATCCAAGCTTCTCAAAAGCTCTTTTCTCATGTGCAAAATCTCCCACCAGTGAGCAGTACTGAAGTTGTTGCCATTCCCACCATTTGAGTCTCAGGACTTGACAGTCTGGCTTAAGGATCTAAGAAATCTTCCAGCAACTCAGCATCCCATTGCTGATGGCAGCTGAAGTGCAAGAGAGTGTAAAAGGCAGACCACATCCTATGCTCTTCTCAGGCAAATTCCCAGCAATTCTGAAAATCAAGCTTACTATACACTGACACCAAGAGCACTATTTTAAAGTGCAGTTTTCAACAAGGTTAGACAAAACTTTGTTGACACTACATTTGATGTAGTTCTGTTCTTTCCAGTGCAAAGCAGGGTGCTGGGACGAGCTGATTTACAGCCCCTCTCACCGTGCCTAGAGTATAAAGTTCCTTTGCTCACACTGGTAGTCAGTGGAAGACAGTTATTGGGCTCTTGTTTAAATAGAGAAAGCAATTAAATGATCTGAAGAACAGAGCATTAGCTGGGCTTCTTTCCGCAAGACAAAATGAGTAATAGCTGGCACCCAGAATTCATCAATTACTCCTCCTCTTGCCCTTATTATTCCAATTAGTTTTCTTTTTCCATGCAACATTTTAGAGGGAACTGAACCCTTTAAGCATCCTTCATACCATGTCCAGAAGCAAAGGCAATTTAACACAGACAAGAGGCAGATACAAAATAAAAGAGAGGAGAGCAGGGGACCACATAAACCTTCTTTAGCTCCATATCTGTCTCCATTCCTGAGCCAGGAATAAACTGCAGGATACGTAACTTTATGAAAGACCTCCAGATTCCCCTTTTTGCCATGCCTAGCCCATTTTTTGGTCTGATCAGAACAAGGAGATGGTGGTTGAGCACACATGCAATTCTCAGCTTCAATACAGGCACTCCTACAAAGAGTTGTCTTGCACCAAAAGACATTTTCAGTTACAGGCCTATGGAGAAACTGAACTCCCTCATGTGCAGCAGGTCCATAAGCAATGTTGCAGAACACACAAATTATAGACACCTGCCCTCAGCAATTCACAATCAAACCTTTGAATAACACATAGTACTCAGGCACACTAATTATGGTTAAAAGGCATATTTTATCCACAGATAAAATATTTGGATCTAGCAGACAGTAGCTATCCCAGGGGTGGGGGGGAGAAGCTGGTTTTGGCTTGCAGGTACTCCCAGCAGAAAGGTCACCTAAACATCAGAGAAAAATATTTCATTGAACAGACATAGAAAACAGAGAGTGAACAGTCTCCAAACTCCTTTGCCTCAAAATGCCACCAATTAAAGGCCCACAATGTAAGCAAAAAGATGCCAGTCACTGCTTGTCAGAAGCGCTTCACATTGGCTTTCTTACCCAACCAAGGCATCTGAGGCTCTGGCAGCACGGGGGAGCTTCCCGAGGTGCTGATGCATGAAGGCACTACAGGAACTCGGTGCTACGGCACTGAGCTCTCTTTGTAAGCTCATTCTTGTTGTGAAAGACAAAGATCTAAACTTTTACTCAGGATCTAATTATCTGCCCATCTCCATCTCCCATTCCTTGGATCAAAACTTCCTCTGATCCTATTGTGATATAAAGAGACAGCCTGTGGAGTATCTCATTGTAAACCACTGTATAAATATATCACATAAAACATAGGCATACAATAAATCTATTTAGAATGCTGATTCATACACAGAGGATGTCCTCTGTGCACCTTTATGTATAAAATCCTTGCAGAAAGAACAGACTATAATGACTGAAATTTGGTGATTTAATGGACAAATCCCCTACATATTTGGTCTCAAGGGAAAAAAGACTGGGGGGGTTGAGGAGGAGGTTGTTCAGGGGGAAAGCAAGTATTCAGAACTAATGCATTTTTTAGTTAATACTAAATTAAGTCTGTTCAAACAAGGTAATTATGCACAACTAGGTGACCCTGCTTTAGCAGGAGAGTTTGACTAGCATCTTGATCTTGTTGCAATATGTCCCTGCTGACTTCAGGAGGTTAGACTAGATGACCTTTACAGGTCTGTTACAAACCTTGGCATGGGTGAAGATGATTTTTCTCTTTCAGTGAAATAGGAATGATGCCCAAGACACCTATAGCACAGGCCAGGTCAATCCCATATTCAAATCTCATCCATCTCTGCAGACTTTCTCCTATTTACACACACCTTTGGAAAGCCTGTGCTGCTCCCCTGCCTCCTACAACCATGTTCAGTGTCACCTGATCCTAACACTTCACAGAGAAAAGCACCTTGCCTTCACCTCCAACACAATGCAAAGGAAGAAGGAAACCATGACTAAGGTGAACTCTGAGCAAAGTTCTGTCTGTTCCATTCCATCACACACTCTGCTGCTTCCTTGGCTGTGATCCTGCCATTGAGAGAGGCACAACACACCAGAGACTTGCCTAACAGCTGGGCACAAAACAGATCCACAGGGCCAGCAGCTTGAGCCATTAGCAACACTGCATGTAGCAGATGTATGCAAGGTGTGTCCTGCTTCAATTCAAATGGAGCAGGAGAGAATTGGATTCCCACTACCAGATAGGCCAGACTCACAGATACAGTGAGTCCCAAGCACACCAAGTGCAGGGAGCTAAGCTGACTGAAGGCATCATACAGTAATACTGATTTTAGCTTCAGCTGCTTTCCCAGAGATTCCAAGTCATAAGTAAAGGTTAATTTTCAATCATATAGGACTATGCAAAAAGGACTAAGAACCATTCTCCCCTTCTTCCTCCAACACAATGGAGAAGACACCAAGATTCATACAAACAATTCTGTAGTCTGAGAGGAAAAAAAGACAAAGACCTTCAGTGTTCCTAAATATTTGATCACTGCATTCACCAGGATTTTCTACATCTTTTTCACTTTGTTGTATTGCAGTGCCTACTCTCATAGGAAATAATTAATCTTCTAAGGAAATATGCCTCAAGTGGCCCTTAATTTACCTCCAAATTATTTATTTCATTAGCTACAGCCCTACACCTTTTTGACTCAGCCCAGGTACAATCCAAACACGCTGAATTCACATCTATCACAACTTGCTAGCTTGAGATTTAAAAATAAATAAATAAACAAACAAAACCCACATTCTCCTGAAATGGATCTATGCTACAAGACAGACCACACTGAAAGGACTTCATTCTGGCTTGCTTTTCTGATGTGGATTAATTGAACTGTCATGCAGTCTTTTCAAATTTATAATTACTTGACTGCCCAGCCTCCAATTAGTGGAGCTTAGATGTCTGTACATCCTAGACAGGAAGCTTGCTACAGCCTGATAATGTACCTAAATTCTCTCTGTATTCAGCCACAGGCGTATTCAATATATTTGATATTTGTAAGCTTATTCTGAAACATTCTTTGAAATTGACAGTGTGCTAAAGCTAGCATATTTTTAACCAACACACCTTGACATACATATCCCTCTCTTGATGGTCAAATGGCTAAAAAGTGCTTCCTAATCCTGAATATTTTAAATAAAATCTTATTATAAGATGGCAGGAAGCATAGAAATCTGTAATAGTCCTGGGTTTAAAATCAAAAGAGGTGTTGTCCTCTCCCTTGAGGAAGTTTGGCTCTTTTATATCCTGTGGATTTACATACTGAATATTCAGTATCAGCTACACATCTCTCTCCAGTGCCAGAAACAGGTCATTAACTTTCTTTTTCTTCTTTTAATTATGAAGTTAGACAAATTTATTTTCTGCCTGCTTTGAACAGGAAGGATACAAGTTACCAATTAGCTCAGAATTCAGACATCACTGTCATCAAGCTTGAGAATTCTTCCAGGCGAAATGGTTGAAGCATGACCATTTTTCCTATTTATTGACCTCATTGTACGTGCTCAGCTGCAGACACCAAGGTACCTTGGAACAGGCACTGAAACTTTTCTTCTTATCTCCACCCAGCATTATTACAAAGGAAATATTGCCACTGATCTATACTGAGTTATTCAGCATAAAGTAAGCTGCTCCATTTCCAAAGCAAAGCATTTGCTGCAATTATCAGCAGGAGCAAGTTTCTTCTGCTGTATTTTTTTCCCCATCTAACACTCCAATAATCACATTTCAGCTTGTTCTGCTCTTCACTACTCTGTTATGTTGAATCTGAACTTCCCATTACTGTCACTTGGGAAAAAAGCAATATGCTGCAGCACTAATTCCCTTCCTTTTCATGTTATTTTTGATTCCCCATCATAAGAGACTCTGTGATTATGCTAAATGTGTTTCATTAAAAAGTGTTAATCTATCTATTTTGGTATGAGATTTAAATACTTATATGCCTCCCTTTTCACCAACTGGAGTATCATTAGTAATTTCTTCTCCGAAGGTGGGTAAGCAGCACCCCTCTAGGGGTTTTTATTCTATATCCCTCACACAGTGATTAAGTTACTTAGGTAAAATAAAAAGGTTCATCAGCAATATAATATTTGAATTTTGACTCCTACTGACTAGTGCTGCACAAGTTTCAAATAAACAACCCCAGTACAGCCTGAGCTTTTTCCTGTGGGAGTCATTACAAAGAGTAGCTTGGCCCACTCACCCACCAGACTGGCTTTTCCTCACTAAGAAGTAACTCCATATTCCCAGGAAATTTTCCATACTATTATATAAAACCTTAACACCAGTGTTGGGTGAGATGCTGCTCCTCTGGGGCAAGAGAACACAGCCATTTTCAAGATACTGTAGACAACTGGGTTTGAATATTAATGCTGTCTTACAGTTAAACCAAAGACATAGGCAAGGACAGGGGTTCTACCATTTCTGACCATAGTAGATCTCCAAGAAAGTCTTCAGGGGTTGCTTTGGGCCCTTCAAATGCAGCAGTGAAACAAAAAATGGAATCCATCAGACTATAGCACTAAGGAAAATTTAACGTCAGAGAGGAAGGACAAATGTAAGATCTTGGTAATGCTAGAAGGGGAGAGAAAGAACCAGGAAAAGTCCACATGGTATCCCCTTAACATCCAAGCTTCTTGACAGCATGACTGTATAATAGGCTCTGAAAACAACCAGATTTTAAGACTGCAAATAAGCCTTTGCTCCCAACTGAGACCTTGAATACCAACTCCTTTCCCAGCCTGGTCCTGCTGCTTTCCAGCAAAAGTCACCTCTGGTACCGGGTCAACTACATGTATAAACTTACAACTCCTGCTCCTAGAGTCCTCTTCCTCCTCCCCATAGCCCTGCCCTAATGGTAACAGACAGAGTAGGCCAAACTATGTCAACATTTTCATTCATGACTTGTGTAACTGCCAAAATACAGCAGGATCTCAAAGGTCCTTGGATACTGCTGCTACAGTCAGACAGTAACAAGCCAAAGCCAAGATACACAAAGGCTAAAGAAAAAGAATTTATAAGTGCTTAGAGCAAATAACTTGTAGAAACCCAGACCAATGCTCTCCTCTGCATCTAACAAATACTTTTTGGAGTTCCAAATAGCAAACCCTGAGGCATTGATACCAGTTTCTCTTTCTCTACCTGCTTGACACAGTTGATTCCAGAGATCAGCAATGATGCTCATGTGACATCCCCATTCACACATCTGCCTGCTGCAGAGAATTCAGGCAATCCCCAACAGGTGCATCAAAACATTCAGGCAAGCTTTTCTGTGTACTGAAAGCCATGGAGAGGCTTTGCTAACGATTCCCATTTCCTGACTGGCTGTGTGAACAGAAGCACAAGCACTGAAGCCTGCAGCAAGCCCTAGGAAATGGGACAGCTTTTCTCCCCTGCCTCTAAAACTTCAGGTGCTGGTAAGTGAGCTCACGCAGCAGCTCCTCTCCTGTAAATACCCACAAGTACTGTGAAGGAAGCATAGGATTTGAAGGCCTAGGCCTCTGGTCTGCTCCAGCTACCAGAGATAAAACTAAAGCAGGGCTAGGAAGACACAGTAATAAATGAACTGTGATGGGAAAATTAAGAAAAGAGAAGGCAATCAACCCCAGTAATGAACCCTGTTAATCAGCCTCACTTCATGCATGCAGTTAACAACAAGCAGAAGTGACAGAGGCATTATAACAGTCAGAGACAACCAGCATTTCCCTGTGTCATTTCCATGAGTTGTTCTCCAAGTCTGTTTTGCCTTCAGTGACCACTTACCAAGGACTACCTGAGTTTTACATCTTCCATCTCTGTCAGAAGGAAAAGTGTGTTTCACTGAAGGCACACCAGGAAGCACTGGTTTGGTTTTAGGTTTCTTTGGTCAGCTGGCACTACAGTTTTAAGTTCTGGTGGCAAACCAAAGGATTTCTGATACTTCAGTACTGGATAATTAAGACACCAAATGCATATCTCTGCAACAAAGGGGCTTGGATTTACTTAAATTGAGCTGATGGGTGCATAGAAATCTGTCTGCAAGGCAGTCAAAGCCAGAAAAGAAAGCCCAAGAAATGGCCAGAAACCAAACTCTCCATCTTCCATTTCCTACATCCTTCTTTTTCATTAAAAGAAATATCACACTATTATTTGGATTGTGCTTGTTATTTAATCAATTACTCCATAAAGGAGTGAATTAACCTAAGGTGTCAGACTCTTAAATAACCAACCATCAATTACTGCTTTAAAAAAGTAGCCCAGAAGCGCTCATTACTCAGCATCAAGAAATCCACCTTAACTGACAGAATGAAATTGCTGCTGTCTTCTGTCAGTGAAGCCTCCAGCTCTATTTAGTCCTTTAAAATACAATGAACATCTGAACACCCAGCTATTCCTCTGAAGGTCTGAAGTGAGACAATGCTAATCCCCATAGACATAAAGGTATCTACTTGTGACGGCTGCCAGAAAGACTGCTTAAAATCAAAACCATGCACTCAAAAGGTGGGAGACCACCCAAGCAGCCTTACAAACTCCCCAAGATATGATGTCATGTTAAGATATTCTATGAAGCTCAAGAGAAAAGTTACAAAACTGGTGCCAACACTGTTTTTCATTTCTTATAATACAATGTATCTGGCCTTAAAGTGTGTCTTCAGAAACCTTGAGGTGGTGTGATAGTTTGGGAGTTACTTGCCCCCTTACTCTATGAAAATCACCCAGACTAGACTCAGCTGACTAGAAGTTAAGGAATGAAGCTTTATATTCACAGCCTAACACAATATACAAGCAGATATTTACAATATATTACAAAATATATACAACTATATACAGAAATATACAAATTAAAAGTAATACAGAAACACAATACCCCTCCAAGAAGTCAGTCCCCAGGAGGGACTTCCAACCACCCTTTCACCTTCTTTCCACCCCTCTATCTTATCCCAGGGCCTGCCTTACATGCAAGGTGAGTTTGGAGGATTGGAAAGTGAGGTTAGAAGCAGAGTGATTAGTTGGGTTACACAGCAGAAAGGCCAGAAAACACAGCAGCTCCCGGAGAGAGGGAGACTCTGTTACAGCTATGTTTGTGTCTTTGTTTTTACACATCTCAGCAAGCCTATGAATGAAGTAGACATCACCATTGTTTGCTTTTCACAGCCTATACTCTGATTTTTTTTTTTTTTTCATTAAAATATTCCAATTAGCCTGAAACCAGCACAGGTGGGAATGACATAGAATCAGAAAGGTAGAATGGTCTGTTGCAAGGGACCTCTGCAGAAAGCAGAGGCATCCTCAACTAGATCAGGTGGCCCAGAGCCCTTTATATGCAATATATTGATTGCAAACAAGACCCAAAGGAAAATGTGGAACGTAAAGAGAGGTCATACAGCAACACATCCCAACGTGTGTCAAGTCTTAATGTCAAGAAAGAAGAAGGTGGGGTCTTGTAAGACATTGCTGAGCAGGGCATTAGGTTATGACATGCTGGTTTACCATTTCTCAGGAAAAGGACTTAGCTCATTTTGTATCCTCACTTGAAGAGGCAGAAGATACAATGCAAGGCTAGAATGTGAGCAAAGCAAGAGACTCATTTCAAATTCAAGGAGAGAGATCCCAGTTAAACTGAAGTGAAAGAGAGATCAAAGCTGTCTGAAGTGCTAAAAGACCCAAAAGATCTTTTAGCTAAAAGACCCAAAAGATGTTGAGTTTTCTAGACTACACCTTAAGCAAACACTATCCCTAAACCTTACATAGGGATAAATCCAATTCTAAATAGACACAACACTGCCAGTCAGTTCTGAGAGGCGACCTTTAAACCTGTGGTCCCAGGGCACACAAGCAACCCTCCAGTTCCCCATCCTATTGAATAAATGGACAAAGGACTGTGCATCAGAGCAGACATCTCTGGGGGTAACAGCAGGAGACCTTCCAGCAAGAGATCTTACCTTCTGGTGACCAGGAATAACCAAGGAAGCTTACCCAGGCAGTGACAAAGGCGTCTCAAAGGTGTGTGTGATACCATTGAGCCCAAGTAATTTTCTCTTTCAGCTATAGCCTTTTGCAGGGTTTTAACTGACATATTTTATCATCTTTATCCTGGAGAGGGAAAATTTTTAATTTTTTTTTTCCCCAAAAAATTGTGTCTTCTATAAGATCCCAGAAAGAGAAGCTGGCAGGGCTCCTTGTCTGACCATGGTGCTGTGAAATTCACCATCTAATGACCTAGTTCTTTTACATCAGCTCATGCAAATGACATATCCAGGTGAGTGACTGCCAAAAGCACACCTATCCCTAAGTATTTACAATGCCAAGTTCAAGAGCTTAATCTATGATGACAAGAGTTCAAAAGACTAAGTGTAAGCTGCTAGCCAATCTAACATCACTCCTGCTAGAGAATTTTTCAGCCCACACTCATCACTTTTTGTTGATGTTGTGCAAGTGGAATGCTACATCTCTGCATTCCACAATGCATTACAGCAGGTGCCTTACATATCACCCATTTAGCACCTCCTCAGATCTTTAACTGGGAAAACAATAGATGAATGTACAGGATAGAAGCCTAAGTGTACCTGATGAAATACCACTTATTCCCAGAAAATAATCTTATAACTTAACTATCAATACGTTTAGAACTAAATCTATCTTTTCCATCATTCTAAAGCCATCAATTCTCCATAAATTTTATCATTTGACCTCCTTATGGGGGATTTATTTGAACAATAAATCAATAGTGTTTTATGAAACACTGGCTCAACTGTGCAGATTCTCCAAAATGACAGAGACAAGAAAAATTGGATTTGGTAGAAAGATTCTCTGTTTTCCTTTTTTGAAATAAATAGAATCTGACATTCAGCACTGCTTCCAGTTTAACCTGAGCAAAAAGGCCACTTAAACTCTCAGTGACAGCCACAGGAAAGCTGGATCAGAAAGGGAAGACCAAAAAAAAAAAAAACCAAAAAAAAAAACCAAAAAACAAAAAGCCTTAAGAAAATTCACTTGGACTCTAGAATTAAGGGTTTGGGCCCCTATTACTGCTGTCCAAGACATTTTGATACACACTGCACAAGTCATTTACCATTCTCATGTCTCTACTCCTGCCTACATAATCAGTCTTTCCTTTTTAAGACGGTCAACTGGTGGATTAAAGGGTAAAGCCTTTCTTGATAGGAAAGTTTCACTAGAAGGAGCACTCAGAATTCTGCCCTCAGTATAGCAGCAATATTTTTCAAGAAGGAAACACCTGTTAATGAGAAGGGAAAGTTTTGACCTCTTTAGACATTGATACATTTCTTGTGTTGATAGCAGGATGTGTCACAGGGTGGTTAGTGAGAAAGTTCAAAATAGACTTACCAGATGCTATTTGCAGAAAAAACTAGACATATTACACTGCTGTCTTGTAAATATCACGTCTGACATCCAAACAAAATCACTGATTAAAAGTTTCAGTCAACTTTCCACTTCCAGATGCAAAAACTGTCACTAAGCAATACTGGTAGTGCTGAGATTCCTGCAGAAGATTAATTACCAGCAGCAGAGCAACCAAGAGCTCCGACAGTTCTCACTAACAGATGTGCTTGTTAAAAGGCTTCCCAGAAAAGCTAAATATCAATTAAGTATTTAAGTTTTAATCATGGAATGGTTTAGCCTGGAAGGGACCTCCAAAAGTCATCTAGTCCAATGCCCCTGAACTAAGCAGGGTTGTCCTCCACTAGATCAGGTTGCTCACAGCCTCGTCCACCCTGATCTTGAATATGTCCAAGGATGGGGCCTCATCTACCTCCCTGGGAAACCTGTTTCACTGTTCCACCACCTCCATGGTGCAGAACTTGTTCTTAACATCCAGCCTAAATCTGCTCTTCTCCAATTTAAAACCTTTGTCCCTCATTCATCACTGCAGGCCTTTGTAAATAGTCCCTCTGAAGCCTTCTTGTAGGCCCCTTCAGGCACTGCANTTCGCTTATGGATTCTGTATTTGCTTTGTAATTGCTATCTGTAATACTATCTCCAAATACAATTCTGGTTTTTTTTCTCCAATTCATTTGAGAGCTTCACTCTGTCAGCTCTTTAAACCCATGACAGGGTGTCCAAGCTGACTCCACCTGACTTTGGTAAACAGGCTGACAACAACTCAGCACCTTTCTTGAGCATTCAAAACATAAATAAGCAAACACCTAAAACAACAAGAAACAGATTAACAATTCCACTGCTTTGTCTTTTTTTTTCTTTTTTTTTTTGGGGGGGGGAGAAGCTGAGAAACTAAAACAAAAATTCCAAATTATGAATCAATAACTATTTGAGGAGCAAGATCCTGCATTATTTTTTTTTTTAATCTAAATATCTCTTTCTCAGCCTGTTCCCTTCCCTGTCATTAACANTTCAGGCACTGCAAGGCTGCTATTAGGTCTCCCTGGAGCCTTCTCTTCTCCAGGCTGAACATCCCCAGCTCCCTCAGCCTGTCCTCACAGCAGAGATGCTCCAGCCCCCTGATCATCTTTGTGGCCCTCCTCTGGATCTGCTCTACCAGGTCCTTGTCCATCCTGTGTTGAGGGCTCCAGAGCTGGACACAGTACTCCAGATGAGGTCTCACTAGAGCAAAAGGGCAGAATCACCTTTCTGTATCTGCTGGCCATGCTGCTTTTGATGCAGCCTCCGAGGCAGGAGCTGGCAAGCTCAGGATATACTGCAGATGATCNCCAAATTATGAATCAATAACTATTTGAGGAGCAAGATCCTGCATTATTTTTTTTTTTAATCTAAATATCTCTTTCTCAGCCTGTTCCCTTCCCTGTCATTAACAGCACTTTCAGTTCTTTTCAACCGTATTTAAATTTTATTCAATTATTTGCCCTATAAATTTGCATTAGGAGTTCTCCAGACTTGATCTCCCTGTGTACACACTCATCAACACTTCGGGCTGGGTCTTGACAATGCTGTCAAACAGCTAAATGAAAAGAAACATTTTCCAGTGCTTTGTTTGGAGAGAGCAGAGTCATCAATACAGCTTGTATGCAATTTGCTGCTCCCAAGGCTCCTCTCAACAAACCTTTAAAATACCACAAATATCACCTGCTTGTTTCCTCAACCTCTCACACCATTTATGCTCCCTAACAAATGATGCACCCATTATTCATCTTCCTTTCACTCTCAATCCTTGTCTCTTTTTTTAACCCAGACCTGCATCTGTCTGTCTGTAATCTTCTCTCTTCCTCCATATGCCTAATTCATAATGCTTCCCTCACCTTGTCAGTCTTGTTGCAGAGACAGCTACCACACGTCTCCCCAACTGCTTTCAGCTGGAACTGTCACTCAGGACTCTAAAGTCACCTTTTCACTTAGTAAAATAAAAATCACACACAATTATTTTCAGCTGTGGTGGCTTAGTCTTGTATTCTGGCAAAACAAACCTTCAACAAGCATCTTCTCAGAGCTTAGGAACAGTACATTGTGCCCTAATGACAGGATGTCCTATGCTGATCTCTGTGTCCCTATAAAACACGTCCTGCAGGAATCATAGAGTCCTTCAGGCTGGAAAAGACTTTTAAAGATCAAGCCCAACCATGAATCCAGTACTGCCAAGTCCACCGCTAAACTGTGTCACTCAATAACACATCTAAATACCTCCAGGGATGATTTCTCAAGCACTTCCCTGGGCAGCTTATTTCAGGGCTTGACAACTCTTTTGGAGAGCTTATTATTCTTAATCACCAATCTAAACCTCCCCTGCTGCAACATGAGAGCATTTCCTCTCATCCTATCACTTGTTACTTGGGAGAAGAGACCAACCCTGACCTGGGTACAACCACCTTTCAGGGAGTTGTAGAGAGCAATGATATTTCCCCTCAGCCTTCTCTTCTCCAGGCTAAACAATCCCAGTTTCCTCATGGGACCTGAGAACAAGACTTTTCACCAGCTTTGTTGCCCCTCTCTGGACCAGCTCCAGCACTGCAATGTTCTTCTTGTAATAAGAGGCCAAAAACTGCTTCACTTGGTTGTGAAATAATGACCTCTAGCAAGATAAACTCAACCCAGCAGAGAATCAAAGCACTTATTTTTAAATGGTAGCCCATTAAATTTGTTTTAAAGAACTCATTGTTTCCATTAGGTTTCTTCCTTCCTACAAGAGATGCTGGCATCAAAAGCTCCCCAGTAAATTGTTCCTTTCCACACCTCCTGTCCATGCTGCAGCACAGCAGTAACATTCCATTTTAGCAAGCAAGCATTTACTTGCTGTAACAACAATGTGCTACAACTTGCCAGGGGCTGTGTTAACAGATGGCAAACCTAGAAGTCCACATGCCAGCCCTCCATTATTAATTCAGAGACTCCTCAGAAAAATCAATTTGTTTCTTTTCACATTTGGAGGCTTTCAGTAAGAAGAAATTTGCAAGAGGCCCACCAAGATCTTATGTTTTTCTTGCTAGGGAGCTGCCAGCATTGGCCTTAGCTAAGCACACACTGTTGGCCTATCAGAGGATAGGCAGGTGCCAAGAAAAGCCTGAGCCACCAAGAACATCCTGGAACCCATTTCTGGCAGCTGTGGGAAGCTTATGCATCAGTGCTGGATTTCCATTTCCATATGCATCAGAAAGAAGGCCCTGGTTTTATCTTCCCCACCCTCCCCAACTTGGCACTGAGTATCAAGTCAGACTTAGGAGCTCAGCCACTTTGTGCCAGCTCCTGCAAACAGGTTGCAAGAGAATATACAACCTTAACAAGCATGTTACAGGATTGAGACTGTTAAAAGCATAGTAATATCCTGGGATTTTCTCTTCTTAAGGCATAAAGACGTCAGACTTCTACATACTGATACTCACCTCTAACTGACATGGACTCGATCCTTCCCTTCTATAATTAAAAACAAAGCCAAACAGATTCATAGAATGGTTTGGGTTGGAAGGGACCTTAAAGATCATCTCCTTCCAACTCCCCCTGTTATGGGCAGGGACACCTTCCACTAGACCAGGTTGCTCAAGGCCTCATCCAACCTGGCCTTGAATACCTCCAGGGAGAGGGCATCCACAGTGTCCCTGGACAACTTGTTTCAGTGTCTCTCCGTCCTCACTGTAAAGAATGTATTCCCAATATCCAGTCTAAACCTCCTCTCCTCAAGCTTCAAGCCATTTCCTCTCATCAATAACACACCAAGGTGCTTTTGCCCTCTTTGGATGGACCCTGGTAAGTTCAGAAGGTTGACACCTGATAGCAGCACTAGACCTCTGGATAACAAGCAGAAAAGCAAGCTGCTCCTCCCTGGGTGTTTCAAATACACAATTTACAGCAGCAAGATTCAGCAGCTGTAAAGCCCTGGAATTGATAGCAGCTCTTTTGTCAAGCTCTCCCCATGAAGAGGACAGCACTAATACTGGCCAGATGGAGCTGGCACAGCCACAGCATCAGCATTTCCTAGAGAACAGCCACTTTAGGAACTGTCTCCTCCTCACGCAAAAAATACTCCAAGGACTATTCAAAAGAGTATAAAATGGACAGGCAATTCCCAAACAGATACTGCAGCCATACCAAGACAGAGAATGTGGTGTACATACCAAGCATATTTAGCAAATCAAGGCTGAACCCATTTTGGAGAGAATTTTGCACTGATTTAGTCAAAGCATATAAGTGCTGTACACACTTGTATATATCCTTTGCTTAACAGAGGTGTNAAGTTCCTTCCAACCTTACCATTCTATGATTCTATGAGCTGTGTCTGGCAACAGTCACCAGTGCACAGAGATCTAAGGCCCAGCACAAGCTGCTCAGAACAGCAGCTACCCCAGAAAAGAGGCAGGGCCACAGGTTTGGTATGAAAGTTGTGAGGTTTCACTTAGCACAACGGGAATTTTGTAGAAGTCTGGCCCTTGGTGCCCAGCATATCCTCCCCAACTTGGCACCCACCTCCCATTGCCAGTGGGCTTAACCAAAATCTCCACTCCCATTCTAGAAGTTGATTTACCCAGCAGTAAGGTCTGGTTTGCATTTTTAGGCTGGGCACACGCATATGTAACAAATATTACACACATGTACCATGCCTCCCTGAATCTCAATGCAAAGTATGAACTGCAACAAATTCAGTCAGGCAAATGAAATAACATCCACTCTGGTGCCTGTGCCTGGCAAGTGCCTCATGCTTTGGAAGAAAACCCAGGCTGCTGAGTACACAAACCAAACACCTGTCACTTGTGAGCCACCTGAAAATTGGTTTTGGACTGGTCAACAGTTTTAAATTAACTATAAACCCTATGTTAATTTGTGTTGATTTCAGCAAGTCAGAACTTCCCTAAACCCCAAGGGAAGAAAAAGCAAGTATTTTTCTTTCATTTACTCATTCTGGTTCACTTATCTACAGGATACAAATATTAAAACCAGCTCGAACGATAAACAGCTAAAGGCCATTTTTTGGCAGAACGAGATTTGCATTCACACTTGCTGCCAAGGAAGAAATTCAGGTGCAAGCCTAAAGACCAGCAGGATCCTTCATTCCCACTGCCTGCAAGATATGAGGAAAGATTTCTCTGCTATCTATCCTAGGATGTAACTCAGATGATGGACTTGCACTCCCAAGTGTGACCCCACCGATAGCACAGGCAGCCTTCACACACACATCCTCCTCCTGAGCATGAGTTTGTATCACAGAACCACAGATGGGACCCAAAGAGACTGAATGAACTCACCTACTCCATCATCCTGAACTGATCTAAATGGTAAATCACCAACAGCTAGTCCAGCAGGAGCTTTTTATGCTAACACCAACTCCATGGGAAGGCAGCTTGATGTTATTTGTTAACTTCCTATGTTAACAGATAATCTGTGAACAGACATTTTCCTGCCTCACAATGAATAAAATGCTCTTATCTCTGCTGTTTTAAAACAGAACCTTTGCAGGGATTTTTCCTTTTTCAATTCTTGGAGACACAGAAAACATAATTTTGCATAAAATGACCAAGAGTGTATTTTTTTTAAATACTCTACACAACTTTTAGCCCTCAGAGCTCACGTATCTAATTAAGCATCTGCTTCCAGCCATGCTGCAATACTACACCAGCCTGGTGCTTTCACATCCTCTTTACATCATCCTAAGATAACACTTGGGTGCAATTACTGGAGTTTGTAATATCATGCTACCAGTTGCATACAGATCATCATTCCCTCCCTCAACCAGTGAAAGGATTACTCAGGAGGTTGGGGTTGTTTGGAAATGAGTGCATCTCACGAGGCACCACTGTAAATACAAGAGAAAAAAAAAATAGAATCATAGAAGAGACCTCCAAGCTCATCCAGTCCAACCTATCACCCAGCCCTACCCAGTCAACTAGACCATGGCACTAAATGCCCCATCCAGGCTTTTCTTCAACATCTCCAGGGACAGCAACTCCACCACCTCCCTGGGCAGCCCATTCCAATGCCAATCACTCTCTCTGGCAAGAACTTCCTCCTAACATTCAGCCTATATCTCTCCTAGCACAACTTGAGACTGTGTCCGCTTGTTCTGTTGCTGGGTGCCTGGGAGAAGAGACCAACCCACACCTGGCTACAACCTCCTTTGAGGTAGTTGTAGAGAGCAACGAGGTCTGCCCTGAGCCTCCTCTTCTGCAGGCCTCACACCCCCAGCTCCCTCAGCCTCTCCTCACAGGGCTGTGTTCCAGGCCCCTCACCAGCTTTGTTGCCCTTCTCTGGACATGTTCTAGTACCTCAACATCTCTCTTGAATTGAGAGGCCCAGAACTGGACACAGCACTCAAGGTGTAGGCTGTATAGTAGGATCCTGAGTTGCTCCAGCCTTTGAGATGGATTTCCCCAAACTATCTCCTTCAGCAAGCTCCCTGCCATGATTAATTTTGAATGAGAAAGAGAAAATTCAAATCAAAGACAAAAAAAAAGCAGGTGTATATGCAACCCTTGACCACTGCATCCCTGCAGGTGGTTCTGGGCTTCCATCCTTGGGTTCAATTAGCTAAGTGACCACATTGCAGCACAACATCTGCTCAGTGCTTGCAGACTCTTTGTGCCAGCTTGCAGGTCAGGCTGGCTGCTCCCAGCTCATGACTGTGATCTCCTGTTCATCGCATCCTGTGGCTCTCAAGCTTGCTCAAACCCACAAGAATACAACTCAGTTATGAACCCCTCCCCTATAAAGAAAGGTGAAGAGGAATGGGGTTGTTCAGCATGGAGAAGAGAAGGCTCCAGGGACACCTTATTGTGGCTGTTCTGTAAAGGGGCCTATAAGAAAAAGGGGACAGGGCCTTTTGAGAGAGGACAAGGGGTGATGGTTTTAAACTAAAAGAAGGAAACAGATTAGGTAGAAGGAAAAAGTTTTACAATAAAGTGGTGAGGGGAGGATGCAACTGGATGCCCCAATCCCTGGAACCATTCCAGGTCAGATTGTTTGGTTCTCTGAGCAACCTGCTCTAGTTGTACATGTCCCTGCTGACTGCAGGGGGTTGGATTGATGACCGTCAAAGGCCTCTTTCCAGCCCAAATGATTGTATAATAAAGGAACAAATTGGGAGGAAGAACAGATGCTGTCAGTCACCAGATGCATCAATGCTCCAGAATGCTTGAAAGCTCATTATTAACATGGACCAGAATTAGAAATGAAGGACAGAAGGTCATGCACTCATCTGCTTGGTTGCCCTGGGTGCTATCTGCAGTTTTACACGAGGGTGTGCCTGTAGACTGAAAGACGACATTTCTGGATAGCTGTCACTCCTCACACAAATACAAGATCCTCAGAGAAGTAACTGTGAGCAAAACAGTGTTTCACAGCTCAGAAGAAAATGCAGATGCTGCTTTGACAGAAGCATTTGCAGCAGGTTCACTTATTGTTCATTAACAGGCACACTCATTACGGCCATCCATGGGCCAGAACAGGAGAACACACACCGTGGTGTTGCCTGTCAGACTGCTGCTGCCTCTAAGTGCTGGGAGGAGAGCAGGATGCAATAGGCAGGTGATGGCAACACTGGGACATCACAAAACTCCCAGCTGTATAGAAGCTGTAAAGCAAAAAGGGCCAGGACTGGGATGTTGCATGCCAGGCTCTGCAAAGACTCAAATCCTCAGATAGCTGGCAGGCATGCAGCATGCTTGTTGGTGACACCATTTCGTGTTTTTTCCCACCCAAACTAAGCCAGAACTACTTCACTTGTTCATTTCTACAGGGAGTGGCACCACAGCAAGAAGAGAGTTTCAATTCTCCTTTACAGCCAAACCGTGGGATGAATTTTTTGGGGCAATGTTTACAGGCAGCTCCACTCTGCTTCCCAAAATTAGCCCTCTACACAAAATTTAACTAATACCACCACCAGTTTTCAGTATCTTCACACTCATTCCTATCCCACAGCCCCTCCAAAAGCTGACCCTCCCTTCTTGTATCTTCTACTGTTGCATCAGCCTTACCCATAGCCTGTACAGCTATTTCTGTAAGGCTCAGTACCCCCTCTTGTGCAGACTGGGCTGATACAATATTTACTAACCTTTCATTAGGAAGAGATGTATATTTAACTCAAAAACTCAATTGCATGTTGTAGATTTTTAAAAAACAACTCAAATTATAGACTTCTTAACTTATGTGACATTTCCTGCATGCTCTGGAAATAGCTAGACTATATGTATCAGCTGCATTCCAAGATATTCTGGAGTGAGATCCCTAGCAACTCCCTAGCTAAAGCAGCAACTATTTGGATTTATTGATTACATCACCTTATCTCTCCAGGTAAAGGGCAGATGAAGAAGATAGTGCTAACAGGACAAGCTGGGGGAGAAGGCTGTGGCAAAGCAGCTTGAGTTAATTCAGTCTGGACTAACCTTCTCTTCTAACATATGAAGATGTACAGATTTGTAACTGCTCAGTGTCTTAAAATATCAGCAAGGGTAAAACAAACAAACAAAAAAAAACAAAGAGGCTGCAAGTTTGGCAGACTGTAAAACTTTCGTGAGTTCTACAAACTTCTCACAAAACGTCTCATCGAGTGGAAATGTTTTGAGAGAACAGCTTGGTAGATGGCTTTTTCTGAAAGTAAAACATGGAAATGATGCATCTAGATATGTCAAAACAGAGCAAGACACTTAGCTCTAACCCCAGCTCTGCTTCTTTCCAAGTCACCAGTGAGGTGCCACGGTCCTCTGTCAGTGCAGAGCCTCTCTCTGTCCCAGATATCAAGTACCTTTTCCTCTCAATGACACTAGAGCCCAATAGTTTCAAGAGACAAAAACCCCATTGATCCAAGCCCTGGCTCCTCCAGCAGCACCAGTGTTCCACATCACTTCTCAGCTGCAGGCCACTTTCCTCATTTATATCAGAGGAACCTCACCGAGGATGACAAATTTTGCCAAGCCACAAGAAAGGGAAAGCTCCTGCTTGCATAACATTTATTACTATCCTGAGTCATTTCAAAAGTTTCTTTTAAGAGAGTAAATGAAACAAAGTACAGCAGAGAAATTAGTGCTGCACAAAACAAACTCTCCCAGGTGCCTTCTCTTTGAGAGGAGCAACATCTCTGAACAAAACAGCTACACTCTCCTTACAAAATGTATTTCCAAGTCTGACTCACATTGGGAGAGGAAAGCTCTTTTAAAGTCCAGTGCCTTATCATCTGCACCCACTGTTTCCTCAAGGATTAAGTTTGGAATTGATGACCGAAGATATTTCCAAGGACAGTTCCTGTTCATATCACAGCAAAGGATGACCCTGTTGGATGGGCCCAAAGTGCTCCTTTTTCCATTTCCATAGTGCAGTCTGGCATTCCTCCTTCCAAAAGGAGACTATACAGAAGACATAGGCTGAACTCCCATCCCCAGTGCAGAAACCTTTTGAAAACCCTCCTATTGAGTAAAGCAGCAAGACAGAGTACTTGCAGCTCTTGCTGCACAGACTCATCTTGCTCCATTACATGGACACAGTTTCCACCATCTCTTTTCAGGATAAACCACCAGAGACACATTTGATATCCAATACAGGGCACAAATAACCCTTGAAATGGATTATATCTTTACCAGTGAAAACACAGACCTTAGAGTTCATCTTTTACTGTGGGATTCTTATACACAAGTACTATCATGGCACTTCAGACATCACATCAATTACTCCAGAAAAGAATTATTTATGCAACCTGAGATACAGCAGCAAGCAGGACCCTCTCTAGCATCCCTCTTCCTCCAGTTTAAGGTAATGACAGAAATTCTGTCAGCCTTAAGAAAATCAGGGCAAGGCAAGTAGTGAGGTCACTCAGCAGCCCAGTACACACACTGTATGCTCACACTACTGCAGTATGTTCTTAGCTCCTACAGAGAACTGTAGTACCATACACTTTCGTCTATGCTTTCTCAGTTTAAACACTTGAGACCATTTAAGTACACCAACATGTAAGACAGACAGTATTTGTAATCAAACTCTTCTGCTCCAACAAAGTTTGAGAGCCCTAAACTTATGTTTTTATGCAATTCTGCTGGAGCACAAGAGGGATTGCAGCAGCACAGTTAAGAAGGTACTAAAGAAACAGAAATGGCAACTGTCTGCAGAGCCTAAATCCCAGCTTTACATCAGCAAAACACTACATTTGATACAATAATTCATGTAACTATGACAAATAATGTCTATTATAAATGATGGAAAAGCCTGTGCTACACTTCAGGGGTTGAAAACGCTCTGTGGTTTTGTAGGACAGCACAGGGACAACAGCAACTGGAAAGATGGAGCTTTATAACCCTTTTCAGTTTTGTTTGGTTGCAATCAGGAAAACATAAACCGACCCATTAAGGTTTGGCCCAGGAAGAATATCAATTCAGACACAATAGCTGTTTGCACTGCTGAAAAGTTGCAGTTCTTTTAAATGAAGTGTAACAGCAGTAATTGTGTTTCTCTGAGTGAGCTAAGAGGCAAATGGTGCATGAATCAATAACAACGTGGCTTGTACACCATTTATCTCTTTGCAGGATCCACAGGAAATCCAATTGCATGATTACATTACTCACAGCCTCTTAAGAGCAGGGAATAACTGAATCTTTTTTGTGCATTTACCCCTGTCTCCAAAGGGCAGATAGCCACAAAGAAAGATGTGGCAGCCCATCAGCTGAAGCTTCCACTAATAATGGGATCGTACTCTCTGAAATCAGCAGTGCTGCAAAAGGGGACTTAATTCCTGCTATCAGTGATCCAATTTCTAAAATTATCTTCAGCACTGACAAATTCTGTGAAAGCCTCAGTCTTTAGCTGCTATAAAGCTGTTACAGTGAGTGCTACCAATGTGTCTGCTGACTTCAGAAATCAGATTGCCCAAAATGAATTAAGATATTCAGACACTGGTCCTGTAACACAATTATAAATTCCCTCTTTAAGCATCTGAGGAAGCTACAAGTATAGATGTTTGCAAACCCTAGTGCTAAACTAGCATTAACTTGCTCACAGAAGAGCCTCTAATGGAGGGAACTGAATGTTGGTACTCAGGAAGCAGGTGGTTTCAATGATTTACCTCACATCATCACTGTAGCATGTTTCCAGTGCTTGACTCTTTTCTGATACATCATTTCTGAATTCCCATTTAGGTCAGTCTGAGAATGAGACAGCAATCCCATGCAAGGTGACAAGCTCAGGGTGGTGCAGGTACATTAAGAGTGTTTTTTTCATTTCCTGCTTGCCTCCAAAAAAGATGGGAGCACAGGAAAGGCCCTGGCCAAGCACATAGACCCTTCCCTCTGCTAGCTGTCCACCCCTCTATTCTGCTGATGTGAAATATTCATGTCCTCCGGTGTAATTCATCTTACTCTGCAAAATTCTGAGATGAAACAACAAGGACCAATCTTGCTGACCCATTTAATTTAATAAACTCCAAGTTTTTACACATCTCTTATTGATTTTGAGAATACTAAACTCTGGCAGACTCAAAAATGAGGCACAAGGAGTTTGCAGCTGTAGTATTGCGATGTTGCACCAGAACAAGAGGTCACAGTCTCAAGCTGCACCAGGGGAAGTTTAGGCTCAAGGCGAGGAGAAAGTTCTTCACTGAGAGAGTCATTCACCACTGAAATGGGTTGCCCAGGGAGGTGGAGGAGTCACCGTCCCTGGAGGTGTTCAAGGCAGGTTTGGATGTGGCACTTGGTGCCATGGTCTAGTCTTGAGGTCTGTGGTAATGGGTTGGACTTGATGATCTTTGAGGTCTCTTCCAACCTTGGTGATACGGTGATATAAAAGTTGAGCTTTTAAACTCAAAAGTTTGTATTTCAGATGGCTAAACCTTCCAGAGGAAAAAAAAAAAACCCACAACATTGAGAATAGGATAATACACTTAAACATAAATCATTTAGGAATAAAAATTACTCCCTGCTACAGTTTTACTGTTTGTTTTCTGTAGAAATCGTCCACTTCTTAAAACAACCCAAAAAGAGCAGTTACTGCCAGATGTATCTGAAACTCCAAGAGAGTTTCTTAGCCAGAAGGGATGCTGAGCTCTCTGCCAGGCTGCCCTCCCTCCCCCTCAAAGAAATTTTCCAGCCCTGCAGTCACATTTGTAGAGGGCATTAGTAGTTCAAGGCTTTTTGCTGCACTGCGCTGCCTGCTGTTTCTTCACCATGTCAGAAGCCAAAAAAAGAAGTGCCTCAAAAATTCATAACAAATTATTTCCTTTGTTCATCACAGAGTAAGAGTATGCCCAAAGAAGCTTCTGTTAGCACAGATGAGTAAATGTCTCCTTGAGGCACACACAGACAAGTTACAGGTCTCTGTGTTTATGAAATGGGGAGAAATTTCTTGCCTCATACATCCTTTTCACCATGGGATTATCACTTCAGTGCTTGACCTGCTTAAAAAGTGACAGTGCAGTTCTGTGTGGCTAAAGGTAGTTACTTTTATCAACAGGATGGATTAGACGTACATAATATGAAACCAGGATAGGAACCAAACCTTATACTGTGACATTAACTTGGTTTTATCACAAGCCCTGAAGGAGATACAAAAAGGAAGAAAAAAATATTAGTTTATAAAAAAAAAGGTAGATGTTAATGGGCAGATGAAGACCTGAAAACACTTAAAAGCAGAAGACAGCAAATACTTTTTAAAGACATGAAATTAATTCCTATGTATTTTTAATACATTCCTAGTTTTAGCACAATCATCACTCGCAAGAGAGTGGAAGTGCTTTGCTACTCAGCATATTGTAAATCACAAGCCTAAGTTTTTGTCATCAGAAGTCTGCATACAGTATGATAGAAGGAACTGGGAATTTTGAGACCATCTCAAGAATTACATCCCAAAGATCCCTTCCCACACAGACTTATTTCAAAATGAACTATTCTTTAAAATAATGCAAGTTCAGCGAACATTTATCCTTGGATAACAATGCCTAAACATTACTGCTCTAAACTCTTAGGATGCAAACTGAACTAACCTTTATCATAAGGATGCACAGGGAACCTGAAGGCATATACAAGATAAATGTTTCTTTCTTAGATAGCGAACAGCAGCAACATTAAGAAGGGAGGAGGACTATACGAGAAGAAACATTTTTCATTACAGTCCACTGAGATCATAAAATTAAGTAGGAGACAAAGATATCAAAAAGATATTTTGCACTATACTTGATTCAGTTTTTTTCAGATAGTCTTTTCGCCACAGATTCTCCTACAAAGTCTTTAATGCACCTTTGTTCTTAAAACAATACATTCCACCTTCATTACTAGTTTAACATACCATTCAACCATAGTGAGCCATATCAAGATGTCCTGAAATTGATAATTTGAGGTCAAAATCTGGCAAATTATTTTTATAAATGGTAGTTCACAAAATTATTCAGCTGTTGTATGCAGAAGTACATAGACCCCAGCAAAAGAAAGCCTGCAGAAAAAAAAAATTTATGAGCTGCAGAAGAGGAGTGATACAAAATCTAATACGTGTCTGTGGACACATTCATCTTTACCAGCATAATTTGCAATGTTCTCTTCCCTAAGGCATTGACGTGAAATTAAACATCTGGCCCCAAATCAAACCTGCTGCTTGGAGCAACTGCACAAAATCGCAACTCCCAAAGAGTCCTCCTCCTCACACTCAGGTGAGAAGGTACTTAGGATTCTTGCATTCCCCAAGCAACAGGCAAAAAAATGTCCCAGAGTCATATCTCCTACAATAAAAACAACAAAAAAGGCCCTCGAGAATGGATACCAAGACAGAATTGTGCCTCCAGTGGAGGGAGACCGGAAAGGCCAAACTGCAGTGTCCTGAAGAGGATACGTGGAAGGACATGACTGTGTGGGCAAATCCTGGCTGAGATGTGCTTGTAATACCCTACATTTTATCCTAACAAGCACAGTGATGATCATTCCTGTTACACTTGCAGGGCCTCTCCAGCTGCATTAGTATTGAAGAGAGTATTTTGACAGATGGCCCTTACAAAACCTGTGCTTTTATCACAGACTGCTAAACCACTCCATGAGTAAAAGTTTGCTAGATTTGTTCATGCTATCAAAGATCTGCTATTCAGTTTCTGCCACAGATTCAACTTTGGCCCAAGCATGCTCATTTAACAATGCCTGTAAAGCTTAGAGAAGTTCAAAATCTAAACAAAATTAATCCATAGGTATAAAGCACCTACCATGGATCAGATGCACTGGTGCATGTAATATTTGATGGCAACACAACTCCTTGGTCCAAAGCCAACTGAGCTCAGAGAAATCAAACTCTCTCCTAACTGGGGGGTGTGAAGTGAATATAAATAGGCTGGTATGCTGCTCACTCCAGGGTGAAATATTCAGTGGGAAAAGAATGTGTGAAAGCACTGGGGAAACACTCCTCAAAGAAGTAAGGCAGCAGGAACTCCAACCTCCTACATAACAGGTAGATGAGACCATCTTCCCTACTACCACACCAGCGTTAGGGACAAAGGTCATTCTGCTGAAAAAGGTGTGGAGTTGGAGGAGGTGGTTCTTTGACAAAGGCAAGATTAATTCTTTATCTCTATCTCATGAGGCACAGGAGATTGTTTCATGGTTTTCACTCTTGCTTATATCCAGCATAACTTATTTCTTTTGATAATTTGAAGCCCCAGAGATCTAAGTGATCCAGAGCAATGTCAACATGAAGAGATTCACAGGATTAAATAAAGTATTATCATGAAAAAGCTAAAATGGATTCTGTATGCAAGAGCAGCACCCTGAAGTTGTATACTTCTCAACTCCTTCTAAAACAGAAAATAATTACATGGAATAACTCAGTCCTCTCCAAAGTGAAAAATTCCTCTTGCACTGAAGGAAGCAGCACTTGGCCAGCAGACACTCGACAGCTCCCATAATCCCTGAAGTCCACTATCTCCACCATCAGAGGCAGGACATGAGGTTACACAGACTTGTGATCTAAGACAGTCATCCTTAAGTTATTTTTGTATTCCAAGCAGAGGACACTGACATATGTAGGACTTGACTGCAAGTACACGAAACACAGCATTGCTCCAGGCAAGAAGCTGATGCTGATATAACTCACTCAAGTGCCTTTGTGTGCTGTAAACGCAGCACTGCATCAATCCCCTGGTGCTGCCGATTGCTACAGCCCATGGCTGCAGGGGAGAGGCTCTGCCGTTCCAGGTCCAGCAGCAGCTCATCGTTTTGCAGCTGACCAAAAGCCCAGCTCAGCTAACAGGTCATTTGCATGGGAGGCTCAACACCATGAGGCTCAGCTGCTCAGGTCTAGAGCCCGGCAAGACTATCTCTATTACATTATTGAAATCAACACAGAGAAAGGCGTTGAAGTGCCCAACGGGAAGAGGTACAAACAGCACATGGCCAACTTGCTTCCAGACATGCTAAGTAAGGCTAATATGAAACATAATTAACAGAATGCAGGAGAAGGGGGTAGTTCCATACAGACACACCAACCAGAACTCTTACTAGAAGAGGTTAGCCAAAACAAGATGTACTGGTACAGTATAGATAGGTTTGTGGGTTTAAGGAAAAAAAATTACAAAAAAACCCCCACCACACCACAAATATTCTGACGCAGCACTCTGACACACTGACTTTATTTTCACACCAAAATTCCTCCAGAGAGATCACCCAAGATCTCTTTTGATGTCAGTGTACAAATCTCAGCCAAGAATACATAAAAATCTCTTCTGACAGATTGCTCCTTGCTTGCTTCTACCACATTCTCAGAATCATAGAATGTTTTAGGTCGGAAGGGACCTCAAAGATCATCTAGTTCCAACCCCCCGCCACAGGCAGGGACACCTCCCACTACACTATGTCACTCAAGGCCTCACCCAAGCTCACCTTGAACACCTCCAGGGAACAGCATACCAGCTATTTTATATTCACAACCTTCCTGGGCAACCTGTGCCAGTATCTCACCACCCTCACTGTAAAGAACTTCTCCTAACTTCTATTCTAAATCTCCCCTCTTTCAGTTTAAACCCATTACCCTTTGTCCTGTCATCACAAAACCTTATCAATAGTCCCTCCCTAGCCCTCCTGTAGACCCCTTTCAGATACTGGAAGGCTACTACAAGGTCTCCTTGAAGCCTTCTCTTCTCCAGGCTGAACAACCCCAGCTCTTGTAGCCTGCTCATTGTAACATGCCTGAATTTTACAATGAAGTTCTTCCTAAGCCTCAAATATGGAATTCTACTCTCTCAGGGACAAGTAGCTCCCTGAAGCTTGAGTCCCCAGCTCATTTTTTCTTCAGCAGAAGCAGCATGCAGCCTATGGATTAGTGTTTATAAAGGGCTCTTATTATCTAAGTATATAACTTCTACAGAGACACAACAGAAACTGTAGAAGTCATTTTATCTCAAAAATCTTCTGTATTCCCCAGTTAAATTTTCTCAGGTATTAGTCAAGCAGCAACCAGTGCATAAAAAAAAAGAGGAGCGGAGGGCCTTTTCCTTCATGAAGTATATCAAAGTTCCCTCAGAAACATCCTCACATCACATTTTTTGCTTCATCAGGGAATTACAGAGCATAAGTCCTCCCATCACTGGTAACCTCAGCTCACTTACTCTAAGATAAATCACACTTGCAAGACACCTGGGATATTAGCAGCTACCCTTTTATAACAGCTTATTTAAACCCACGTGGAAAGCTAGCACTCCACTGAGATCAGACTCTTGCCTCTGCCTGTGCTTACAGAATGAACTATTGCTTGTTTGGGTTTTGCAAAATTCCTCTACCTGGAGATAAAAACTTACAAAAAGCCATTCCATTTGCCATGGTGCTCAGTGAACTTCAGGGGCAAAAACTGTGCTTTGTACACTCAACATTACTACTGAAGTACAAAGCTGGTTAACGAGGCAAGTAAAGGGAAAAATATAGAATCATACAGAATTGTTTTGATTGGAAAAGACCTGTAAGACTCAGTTCAACAGTTCTCTAACTCTACAAAGCCTGGTGCTAAACCACGTCCCTCAGCACCACATCTCTGCCTCTTTTAAATACCTCCAGGGATGGGGATTCGACCACCTACCTGGACAGCTTGGTCCAGTGTATGAAAACCCCTTCACTGAAGAAGTTTGTTCTGATATCCAACCTAAAACTCCCCTAGTGCAACCTGAGGCCATTTCCTCTCATCCTATCACACTTGCTGCTAGGGTGAAGAGATCAACCCTTACCTTCCTCCATCCTTCTTTCAGCAAGTTGCAGTGAGGTAGTGTCCCCTCAGCCTTATTTTCTCTCATAAAAGAGAAAACAGAGAAGAAAATAAATACAACACCTTGCCTTTTTCAAACCCACGCACACATCTGCCTTTTTTATGAGTTAAGCCACAGCTTTTTCATTGAAGTCAGTGATCCTCACCTGAACTGGATTTACCCACACCATGTGGTTAAAGGCAAAGGGGTGATTGAGTCAAATGCAGCCACTTGGGATGAAAACCCAGCAAACAGAAAAGCTCCTGATTAACCACATCAGTGGAAGCGATGGAAAACACAGTGACAGACTTTGAAGTCAATTACTTAACAGAATGTAGCCAAGCACAAAAGCATTCTTCAGTGGGAATAAAATCACCACATACACCACGTAACAGCACTTTGTGCTGAAGATGGGATTGCATTCTCTTTTCATTATGGGAACAGCTGATAGGTATTTAAGGCATTCAGAAAACTCCAAGGAGCTCCTTGAAACATAAGATGGCATTGTGGTCCTCAGTGTTATCACCAGCTGTTGAAATTCAAGTAACCTACAAAGCACATTCTGTCAGAAGAATCAAACTATTAACCTGCCTATCTGTGCTGCAGCAAACCAAGAAATGAGTTATCTGTCACCTTCTTAAGCTGTACCCAAGTGAAAGTGTGTTTAGCTCTCTTCTATAAATATCTGGACAGTTGATGTTAAAATAGTTTTGACACCTTGGGACAAGTTGCCCAGAATACAATGAGAAGCCTCACAGAGCAGACATGTATCTATATGTAAGAGATAATCAGTGCTTTGTGTGTTTTAATTCTTGTCTCCATCACTAAACCTTCCTTCTTCTCCAGTCCCCTTGCAGATCTATATGCTGAGCATAGCTGTGCCAGTAGCACAGAAGCAGGCGCTACTGGAGCCAGAAAAGAGAAAGTACAAATCTGCATCTATAACAAAAATATCTCCAGTCTTTAAGGAACTGTTTGTGTGCTGGTTGTCAGAAATCCCAAGATCCTCTCAAACTTGCCTTAGGCATGCCCACATTTGGGTTCAGTATGGGTCCATTTGCCTGACAGACACGAGTTGAACTCACACAATCGCAGAATGTTAACAGTTGGAAAGGAGCACGAAAGATCATCCAGTTCAGAGCAGGATCACCTAAATTAGGCTACACAGGAATGGATCCCAGTGGGGTTTGAACATCTCTAGAGGAGGAGACTCCAAAACCTCTCTGGACAGCCTGTTCCAGGGCTCCAGCACCCTCATGGGGAAAAAGCTTTTCCTTGTGTTCAACTGGAACCTCCTCTGCTTCACCTTGCATCCATTGCCACTTGTCCTATCATTGGACATCACTGAGCAGAGCCTGGCTCTGTCCTCCTGACACTGCCTTTCACAGCTTTATAAACACAAATGAAGTCACCTCTCAGTCTCCTCTTCTCCAAGATAAAGAGCTCCCTCAGCCTTTCCTCAGCAGGAAGATGTTCCACTCCCTTCAGCATCTTTGTGTCTCCATGCTGGACTCTTTCAAGCAGTTCCCTCAGGTCCCCTTGACTTGAGGGGTCCAGAAATGGACACAATATTCCATATGTGGCCTCACCAGGGCAGAGCAGAGTGGGAGGAGAACCTCTCTCGACCTACTAACCACACCCCTTCTAATCCACTCCAGGAAGCTACTGACCTTCTTGGGCACAAGGCCACATTGCTGGCTCACGAGCATCCTTCTATCCACCAGGCCTCCTGGGTCCCTTTCCCCAGAGCTGCTCTCCTACAGGTCCATCTCCAACCTCTGATGGTCCATGAGGCTGTTCTTTCCCAGAATGTGCACTCTGTGCCCTCATCCAGGTCACTGGTACTACTGGTCCCACTACGAACACTTGAAGGACTCCACTAGATACATGCCTCCAACTAGATTCTGTCCCACTGACCATAACTCTCTTTTCTTTCAACCAGTTCTCAATCCACTTCGCTACCCAATCATCCAGAGAACAAGAATCCCAAGGTCCTGATTCACCAACAGGAGCTACTGCACTAGGTTCTCACTGTAAATTGCTCTCTGCTGACCTGCATTGCAGCAAGGACAATTACAAACCTCACAAAGCAGTTTTAGCCCTGCACATGAAGCTAAAGAAAATTATTTCAGTTCACCCTAGCAGCAAGCTGAAGATCACCATGGTTCCACAGCTGGTACTGGAGTGGCAGTTTTCCTGATGGTGGCAAATGGGCCATTAGCTTGGGCATGCAAAGGGCACCTTCCAGTCATCCAGGAGTTGTCATCCTCAAACACAGGTGGAATTTATACCTTGTACAGCTGACTTGGGCTGTTACACTAAGTCTGAGTTCTGGTAACATTTCTAAATGTCCACTAATACTTGCTGGCAGCCTTAATTATTTCTCTGCAGTGTTATTTGCTATATGTGCTGATGTCACACATCTGTTTGTCTGTATTGATTTTTAATTGTATGTCTCTGAAGCCATGTCCTATCTCAGTCACTACATTCAGTAACTATGTTAAAAAAAAAAAAAACAATTGGAATGGACTGCAGAAGGAGCTTTACATCATTATTCTTATTCTTCCTTTAGCTTCCCAAGGCCAAATTGTGTTTGAGATTAGAGGACTGACTTCATTTTCATTACCTTCTCAGAGAAGTTGTGACATAATGCTATTTTACTTTTAGCAAATTATCTTCTAGAAATCCTCTTAACTGTCATGCTCCTTTAGCTTCTGTTACTTAGAAGCACCATTTGCTCTAGGATGTTGTGAATGCTGTTTACATGGATTTAAGATGAAGCAGCCAAGTTTTGTAGAAAAAAAAAAAAACAGAAGGGTTACAAAACACAGAGAAAAGCTTCTTCAGGCTTGGCAAAACTTTGCTCAAATCAAAAAAATGACCCATTCAAAAATGGTTAAATATGCAGTGGAAGTAAGCAGGGAACAGGAGAAAGTGGGGAGAGCATTTTTACTGAGCTTCTGAGTATCCACTTTTGATTACTGCCAGAAAAAAAGATCTTAGGGTGGACTTGGTCTGGTCCTGGTCAGTTATGTTACCTATTACAGAGGCACCACATTTGTGAGAGTGAAATTAAATCAGTTTACTGTTACATCAAGGTAACTGTTAATTAAGACCTAGCCACAGCTATTACTTGAGACTGTACATAGGAGAGAGGCAAAAAAAGGAGCCACAAGCTATGAAATGAAAGCTCAACCACCTTGTAAGAGAACTAAATAGATTTACCTCACCCAAGGAAGTGTTTTGGTTACACTCTTGCTACAGAGAGTGCTACTGCAAAGGCAGGTGTCTGGATCCAATACCTGATCAGAAATCCATTCTCTTGAAACTCCCCAGCCAACAATACCTTGCAGGGGCAGATACCTACTGGCATGACAAGCACAAGCAGCATGACCACTCAGATGTGAAGTTTGAGGATGTACCACCACACAGTTCTCCATTACAACCTTTCAAAAGGGGTGACTGGTACCAAATTAGAGGTTAAACCTTCAATCAAAGCTACATTAAAAAGCACTTTGTGAACTTGGGTCCTGTTAGACACATCAGTAAGTGTCAGTAATGCCATGGCAGACCTGGGTGGATTAGACTCACTGCTGAAAAGCAGCTGGGCAGCTTCAGAAGGAGAACCTGTTCCATCTGCACAGCACTGAGTCAATCAAAGGCAAAACACTGTCACTGCAGAGCACCCTTATTTGACTGACTCATGTATTTCATGTTCATTTTTTCACATCTTCCTGACTGCTCATGAAAGAGCACATTATATGTATTAGCCAGAGACACACAAGAGTCTTCCTCCGGTTCTCGACACCTGTGGCAAGTAAATGTCTCTGAAATCCCTGTGCATCACNCCAAACCATCACACCTGTGCTGAGACGGGGCCCTCACGTCTCAAAAAGCTAACTGAGATGTGTTAGAAAACAAGCAAATATATTAATACAATGTTTACATACAAGGTCAACAAGGAAGGTCAACATTCTCATTATTTCTCATGTGGGCCATAAGACACAGTCCCAGAGCAAACTGTAGAGATATGATCATCAAAACCAGTGCTCAGCACCAGATAGTAGCGTGGCTATGGATGTGGTTTGGGCAGAAGTCAATAACTTTGTGAATCAGAGCATGTACAAGAGGAAGGCAGTAAGAAAAGATGTACACATCTCTGATGTGTAAGTCTCAGTCCTAGGGTCACTCTTGCAGAAATCAGGGGTGACCCAGGCCAATACTTGTCTGCTTCAGAAAACCCCCATTACTCCTCAAAAAACACCTCCTACCTGAACCTTCTAACTGCAGATTCAAAGGACGTTTTGTTTTGTCTGTTTTCATTAACAGGCTAAGAGCACTTGCCCAAGAGGTGCTTACATTTTGTTCACTGTATTCCTTCCTTCAAGTGCATCAATACAAAAGATAAATACAATCTTTAGGCAGTATTTGAGGAAAGGCACATTAGGAGGCTGAAATATCAGCACTCTGGACCTTCCACAGTGCCAAATATTTGTCACGCTGCCTGAAACAATGATGAGCAACAGAAAACTGGTGACAATACTACACCTAGCTTCAGAATTCTGAAGAGCAATCATCACAAGCAAGGTAGAACAGACAGACTCTGAAATTAGAACAATAAACCACAGGCTATTTGTTGGGGAAGAAAAGGAGGGAGGAGCATGAGACACAGGATAATCACAAAATGCACATTTCTGAGCAAGAAGAATGAAGGTCAGGTCATCTTTCCCAAACTCACGCTCTTAGCTAGCACTTACAAAAGCTTTCTGCATGTAAATTAAGAATTAGAAAAATTAAAATTGATTCCAGTGTTGATGATTTGTTTTTAACTCATTCAGAGGATGGCCACAATGATGATCATGGGGTTGAAGCATCTCCCCTATGGGAACAGGCTGAGAGCGCTCAGGTCATTCAGCCTAGAGAAAAGGGAGCTTTCAGGGCAACCTTAGGGCAGCCTTCCAGTACCTGAAAGGGACCTACAAGAAAGATGGGGAGAGACTTTTTACAAGGGCTTGTAGTGATACTGTATATATAGCCAAGTTCATATCCTACCTGCTTCTGAAGCAGGGTTGTTACAGAATAAGTGACCTTCCAGCTCATGTCCCAGTGACTCTAAAAAAAAAAAAAGTTTTGATGAAGGCAATAATATCTTCCAAATTCCCCCTATGGACAGAACTATTTTAAGGGAGTACTGTAGCAGGAGGACAGCTGAGCCCTAGGTATGACACACACAAGCACATAAAGCACCTGAAAGAAAACTCAATAGCAAGAATTCCCAACATGTCTAAGGACTGTTGGAAGAGAAAAGGAAAAAGAATGTTTTTAAAAACAAAAAAAAAGCATCACAAGGTCTTAGACATTGGAAGGGGCCACGAAAGGTGGCTGGG